>JASDQU010013476.1:23272-48807 GCA_032191745.1 Picea mariana | reverse complement strand
AAGAAAAGGAAGCCCTAGAACAGAAGAAGCAAGAACTTATGGAATTTATGACTAGAAGGATTACCTGCTTGATGGAGGAACAAGAGAATAGATCTGTTGAGTCTCTATTTTGACATAAATAATGCCCTATATTACCCTATATCTAAGCCTTTTTGCCTCTACTATAAACCTATACTGGACTACTCCCTCCCCAAAACACATGCCTAATAGCTATGTCATGTCCACAAGAGGTAATTGATGATTTAAAGCATGTTTGTTTAACTTTCTTAAATTAATTTGATTGAAAGTGTTTTATTTTGTATAGTCCTAATGATTTGATTTATGAGTAGTCTATCTGACACTACTAGACACCATGTGATCCAGTACAAAATCCAGTCTGGTACCCAAGACATTTTTAATCTGGTACCAAATCCATTCTGGTACCAAGACGTGTGATATTCCAGTACTACCTGCTCTTCTCTATTCTAGTACTAGACTCGCGATTGTGTGCAATTCGGTACCAGAACCTCTGTTTCCATAATGCACCAGTTGGACCTGAATAATGGTGAAGATTTAGAGAATATAGTTGGATAGAAGCGCCCGAGTCAATTTTCCAGTTGCAAGAGACTCAATCTCTCATGCACTTCGTGTCATGAGGATAGAGTCGATTCCTAAAAATTCGATGTAAATCTTAAATGTGAAAATTTTCAAACTGTTTAATGTTTATCCATAAATATTGATAGTATCAGCTTACCTTATATAAGGAATTTTGTATAGATGTTAAATAGGGGGGATAATAGAGAATGTAAAAAAGTATACTGTAAGAACCAGACAATACTTATCATTGTCATGTATGAAGTAAAAGATTGTTGATCCAATTTACCAGCTGAATTAATACAGAAGATATTTTATGTCAATTCTTGGATGTGAATGAAAATTTTTAGTCTGTTACTCCCTTAAGAGGTTCCTTGTTGGTTTGGCAAGGGCCTATCACCCCAATAAAGGTAAACCTCCTTATATATGTTATGTGTGTTTGTGTGGATAGTTTATAGTAGTGTGTGTGTGATTGGTATTTATTTCATTTTCAAGATTGAGCATTGAGTTAATCATTTTGTATTGTTGTGAATAAGAAAGTGTTAGATTGAATAGACATTTCATTCACAGATGTTGAAAGTAGCTATTTCATAATTTGAAGTGTGAGACTGATATTTTGACTTTATGACTGTAGTAGACCTAGTATCGCAAGGGACCAGGAGACTTTATATTTCATCTTCATGTTCTGTAGTAAAGTCTTCCAGTTATACTGAACTTACCTTGTGCTAGTTTGATTGAATTACATGAGGTTGAAGTTGGATTTTGTTTCGAGAATGGTTGGAATTGATTGTTTTAATTGCTACAGGAGACAAGCTTCTTAAAGTTCATCTTTTCAATTCAAGCACCTGAAATGAACATACTTGTTTCTCTAGGAAAACATCTCTTTGATTGACTGTTTGTTTAAGTTCCATTATCAGTTTTCTCTTCTAGGTTCAAAGAATACATTGAATTATTTAGAAATCTTAGAAACAAGATTTTTATGTGATTATTTATTTCCTATATGCAACAGACTTAGGTAGTTTACTTTTTCCTGACACATATAGTGTAATGACTCTTTCGATTACAAATCCTAGATTGACATTTAAATGAGTGTGAGATATACATTGAACATATTTACGCACCAACAAGATCTTTGTTGTTAAACACCACGAACCTACATGTCTAGGCTACAAGAGAATTAGAGGAACCACAGAAGATGGAAATATCTAACCCATATGATGAAGGAGTATTACCCTTGGATCTGAGGAAAGATCCTAGGTAGCACGAAGTGACTATGCCAAGAGAAGATAAGATTTAGAATGGAAAGAGGGTGATTGAGACTAAGCTCATTGGGAAAAAGTCTAGGAATCTAAGTAAGAAGAGGGCCAAAATTGGAAAGCTATAGACAACTCCAGAAGGAACTTCGCTGAAGGAAAAATCACAAGAATTAAGCTTCATCAAGATATTAGAACAATGACATCTGGCACTTTTCCATGGCACATTAATATATTCGTTGGAATGATATACCCATTCGACTTCTTCCCCGAACGGGTCGAAAAGCAATTATGGGTTCCCACTAGATTGTTGAAAAGCACTAGAATGGATAGTACAGAGTTAATGCAGGCCCCATATCCATTGGAAGAAGATCGTTGCTTAGTTTCCCTACTTAGTCCATCACACCACACACCATGCATAATTTTAATAAGTGAGAATTTGAGATTGAACCTTGAGATTACTTCACCTTGCGATCATTACCTTGTTTCCTTACTGTTCACTGTAATCTCAGTCATCATTTTCACACCTGAGCTAGTGGACCCAAGCTTGTATGTCGGACAAGCTCAATGTTGTCGAGAAAGTAGTTGAAGAAGTTTTGACTGACCTAATGGCTGAGAGAGTCATGTCAGAGAGAAGGATGTCTGTAGGTGTGAAAGCATCATCGTCAGGAGGATTCCAAGCTTCTCCCTCCACTGCTCGTGGCGCAGGACCTTCTAGAACCACAACCGAGACAAGAACAAAGCATAGAGATGATATTGAAAATGCCAAGATGATACCACACATTTTGTTGGTTTACATCCCACCTTTGAGTGGCAATATTAACCATGACAGTGTACCCAGCAACTTTGAGTATGAATTGATCACCGCATATCTTCCAAAAGGAGTGCGCACAATACGTGTTGACCAGGATAAGCTCACAACACTAAAATTCAGTGATTTTAACCTTGAATATCGCAAAACCTACAACATGTTGGTTCCACATAAATACTTAACTAAGACCAAAGGTCATAATCCTAAGATTGTCCTATAGTCCTGGACCCAGAACCTCACATAGTCCACACTGCTCAACGTAATGAACATCCCTCACTTCGACAGACACCAAGAAGTCAACGCATGCGTCAGGTTGTTGTTGTCTTGCTACCACAAAGGATATTTGTGGTTGGACCGTCACATTACTGCAGATCCGACTCTAATCAATCAGATCACAGGACTCAGCAAGCAAGGCCCTAACCCACAAGAATTTTACCTAGGCAAGACCTCTGATCGAGCACTAGCACAACAGATAAAGGAAACTTATGGCGATGAAGAGAAGGGCATGCGAGGCTACAAGGTAGCCTCCATCCAGAGCGGTGCAGTGCACCTTGCATGTAAGTTGATCACTAGCAAATTAGTTTGTAAGAACAGACCAACATAGGTGGTTGGCTTCGTAGTTGACCTTGTAGGGAAGTGCACCGAGGGACTACAGATGAATTGGGTGCAGTATCTCATCAACCAGTTAGAGCTGGATTACAGAGGTGTGAAAGACCAAGTTTATGAGTTCCACTTTAGTTTTCTACTCATACTCATTGGTTTCATCGCTTCGGAGCTGCCAGAGGGAGCCACTTTCCTGGAGATCGAACCTTTTGAACCACTGGCTGTGAAGTTCTGTACATTGTGGTACTCCAGTGACATGAACAAGTAGTGGCAGTCTAATGCTATATTCCACACCTACTTCAACCAACTAAAAATTGCAATTTAGTTTACACCGTGAATCACCCCAAACGCACTTCATAGGTTTAGACCTTTGATGAAGTTTAGTGCGGATCGCCACTTCATCTACATTATAGGGTGTGCTGATGAACATAAAAAGGAACTCCAATCCTACTACAAGCTAACAAAGGATGACTTGGAGGAGATCACCAAGGAATGGTCAACAGACCTACTTGTTGTAGCAGACCCTGCAGATATGTCCAACAAGGAAAGCCCTGAAACTATGTCGAATACACCTGGGCCAAGAAGGACTGAGAAGGATGACAAATTTGAAGATGTCCCTAGCACATCCATGAAGACTGCTTCAATCTCACCTACACATGGAGGTGATGGTGATGAGCTAGGGGGTACAGAAGTGGAGAAAAACAAAGGTGAAGTGACTCCACCAAGAGAGGAGGAGGATCCCTCCCTGAAAAGAAATATGACACCACCAAAACCCTCCTCCCAAAAGAAATCTAAGGCTATCTGGACCATGCTTAAAACTACCCTTACCCTGGATGACTTTGACTTCTTAATTGTCATGCTAAATGAAATTTCACTCGAGCTCACAAAAAAGAAAGAAGCAAAGAAAGAGGAGCTCTTCAACCAAATTAAGGACGAACTCAAAGAAGTGCAGCAGACACTCTAGTCCAGCCAAGTAGTGTCTACAATGCTCTTGATAATAAAAATATTAGGAACAGGTGATGAGCCCACACAGTTACACCATATCGTTGATCAAGTCGAAGCTCACCTTTGACGAGCTCACGAAGACACAGTGCAAGCCACCCAGGATTTGATGCAAGCAAAGACAACACTTCTAGAACAACAGAAGGAGGCAGAATGAGAAAATCCTTCCCTAAAAGCGAAGTGAGATGAGTAAAAGGCACAGTTTCTAGCAAAGCAACTTGAAGTCTAGTAAAGGATTCACAAAGCACTGCACTCTGTGACAGTCATAGAGGTGAAGATGGAAGACTGTCTCCCATAGTATGTGACCCAACTGGAAGAAGTAATCCAGCAACTCCAACAACACATCATGAATCTAGAGCTCCGCATCGTACCCAAGACCCCTCAGGAAATTAGACATCTAAGAGAGGCCACTTCTCAAAGAACAGTTGGTCGGTTAAAAACCTTTTCTTTGGAATGCAAGAAACTAAGCGCTAGAAGCACCCAGACTTATGAGACCCTCGTCGAGACTCTAGAATTGTAGACATTGGAAGCACAACTCCAAGAAGCCAAGGAACATGTAGACATGCTACAGGCACAAATAAAGACTTTGAACTTGGTTGAAAGAATGAAGAGGTTCGTAGAACAACGCACATCCCTGCAATAGGTACATGTGTTGCAAAGTAAAGTGATGGAAGTCTCCCAATGACTTCAGTCGATTTAAGAAAAGGCATGCCAACTGTTCGTTGAACATGAAAGCCAGGAAGTTGAACTCAAATAGGTTGTCATCACTGTAGACCAGCGCCTAGAAGGACCACTCAATGACACAGTGATCCAGGAACTTACTGAGCAAGAGGTTGTCACACTACAATAGGTCGAAGCAGGTCGAGCCAAGCTCGAGGCATTCAAGGTGGAATTGAATAGACCTAACTGACTCGAGATGAGTCACAGGTCAGTTTTGGGGGCCTGTTGGCCCTTGACCAAGTTTTGAAGTATACTTGGTCATATTTGACCATTTTTGGACTATGACAACTTGCCAAAGATAGAGCGCAACGTGAAGCAAGCAAGACCTATTTTTGGGTACCTTTTAGGGTTTTTGTGTTGATGTAAAGGGAAAGGGATTTTGGCCTATGGGATTACCCATGTTTAGGCCCATTTTGTAATCTATAAATAGATACTTAGGAAATGTAAGTAGGGGGGACAACTTAGTGCAAATGTATAGCTAAAGGCTTAGTGCTAGCAGCTGGATCTGCATGATTGGATGTGTATCGCAAGTGCTTTGTGCATGATTGTAAGTAGATTGGAGAGCTAAGTGCAAATTGTTGTGGTTTTGTGCTGAGTGCAAGGAAGAAGGATCTAGTGAGCTGCGCAAATCTTTTGTCGTGTGCGAAGTAAGGGTCATTGAAGTTCTATTTTGTAACTGCTTGACCGAGGTAATATAAAGAAGAAGATTTTGTGGATGTATCCCCAAGGTCGAGATGAACCACGGTAACTCTATGTAATGTGATATATGTTTTGACCTAAGTGTTGCATCCTTTTGGCTAAGTGCTTGTTGTGATTAAGTAGATCTAGTTATGCTCTATGATTATGATATAAGAATGAATGTTAGATCTGATATATAGGATGTTTAGTGCTTGATATGTTGAATCTAATCTATGTTTTGTGGCTAAGTACTAAATCATCTTTAGTCTAAGTATTCACTGTGATGCTCTGTGCCATATGCGAAGTACCATAAGGGTTAAATATAGATGAATGATATATGCTAAGTACCTTGTAGTAGGTATAATCATAGATCGGTGTCCCAGCTAAGGTTTTAGACACTTGACTCCTGAAACCACCCCTGCCTCTACCTCGGGCGAGACTTCATCTACTTTGCAGGTGTTGCTGAAAGGGTCGGTAGTTAGGGCTTTGTTGGTGCTCTCTTGAGCATTGAACCCCGGGTCTTCCCTTGTGCTAGCAGTATCAGAGCTAAAAGAAATTGTTTTATGTAGAGGGAAGACAGGGAATAGTTGTGATTTGAATTCTACATGGATGGATTGAAATAATGCCTCCAATAAGACATTGAGAAATAATTTTACCCGATCTAGCCATGGAAAAGAAAATGAGAGAACTCCACGCTCAATTGGATGCTATGGATACAACACAGAGGGAAACACCTGATATTGAGATATTAGTGAGGCCTAAAGTGAAAATGAAGAAGGATTCGAAGAAGAAGTTGTAGCCAAAGATGCTGCAGAAGAACGTCTATTCAAGGCTATTGCAGGAATCAGTGCCAGAGAAAAACTAGATAACCCGATGTACGAAGGAAACTTGGATGTTGAGGAGATGATAGATTGGTTTAGAGCTCTAGATAAATATTTTGATTATGAATATATTGAAGAAGACAGGAAAGTAAAGCATGTTGTCACTATACTAAAAGGGCATGCAGCATTGTGGTGGGATGAACTGCAGGTTGACAGGAATTGCAAAGGAAAACAAAGAATTAAAACTTGGGATAGGATTTTTGCAAAGATTAAATCCAAATTCATACCCAGATATTACCAAATTAATCTGTTACGAAGAATGCAAAATTTGAGATAGAAAGGAACGATAGTGAAGGAATACACTAAAGAGTTTTACAGGATAAACATTAGAGTTGGTCATCGTCAGAGTGATGATGAAAAGGTCTCCAGATATATGAATGGTCTAAGATATGAAATTCATGATGAGATTAGCATGGTAACGGTCAGGAATGTAGAAGATTATTATCAGGTTGCTTTGAAAGATGAAGAGAAATTGGCCCAAAAGCAAGGTCAAAGGGGTATAGGTAAAAGTTAGAGAAGAGGTAAAGAAGTTGCCCAAGACATAGTACAGAAGCCCAAGGATGAAGAAAAGAAATCTCATAATGACCCAGAGAGGGGAGTAAGTTCACAAGGAAGACAATATGCCGACAGGAACACTTTTCCGTGACCAAGAGGAAGAGGAAGAGGCAAAGGAGGTGAGATAAAGTGTTTTGTCTCTGGAAAGATCGAACACAAATATTGGGAATGTTCTGATAGAAAAAGGGATGGAGGAGGAAAAGCTCACATTTCAGAAGCGCAAAGGTGAAATGTTGATGCAAAAGATGCAGAAGGTGGAAGATCCTTAATGATGAGGAAAATTCTCTTGAAGCCAGAGAAGGAAATGGAGAATCCAGTCCAAAGGAACAATTTGTTTAGAACTGCTTGCAAAACCAAGGATAGGGTATGCAAAGTAATAGTTGACAGTGGAAGAATAGATAATATAGAATCCACAGAGATGGTAGGAAAGTTGGAATTGGGAATAGTTGCACATCCAATCCCATATAAAGTTTCGTGGTTGCAAAACGGACATCAAGTAACAGTCACTAAACAATGTTTAGTTGAATTTAAGATAGGGGGTTATAGAGATGAGATCTTATGTAATGTTATTCCCATGGATGTCTATCATATTTTGTTGGGGAGACTGTGGAAATATGACAGAAATGTTGTTCATGATGGAAGAAAAACCACCTATACCTTGGAAAAGAATGATAGGATGCATATGTTACTGCCAATTGAAGACAAGAAGGTGAAGGGATAAGCAAGAAATGCTACACTTCTCATGAGTGGGAAGTAACCTATGGATGAAGTCAAGAAAGATGAATAAATGTAGTTTGTTGTGGTGAGAAAACCTAGAGTCATTTTGACAAGTACTTCGATGGATGATCTACTGGCGGAATTTCAGGAACTGTTGGAGAATTTTGCTGATATAGTGGTGGACTATTTACCTTGTTTTTTGTTGCCCATAAGAAGTATAAGCCATCACATTGACCTTATACCAGGAGCATGTTTACCAAACAAAGCAGCATACAGATTGACGTCATAGGAGAATGAAGAGGTCAAGAAGCAAGTCCAGGACTTGATGGACAAAGGGTTTATTAGGGAAATATTGAGTCCATGCATTGTACCAACAGTGTTAAGTCCAAAGAAGGATGGTGGATGGAGGATGTGTACAAACTCGAGGGCTATAAAAAAATTGACCATTGGGTATAGATTTCCTTTACCCGAGATGGATGAATTGATGGATTTCTTAAGTGGGGCAAATTGTTTTTCAAAAATTGATTTGAAAATAGGATACCATCATATTAGAATGAGGGAAGGTGATGAATGGAAGAAAGCATTCAAGACGAATGAAGGATTGTATGAATGGATTGTCATGTCATTTGGCTTGAAGAATGTGCCAAGTACTTTTATGAGATTAATGAATGAAGTCTTTAAATATTTCATTGGAAAATTTGTAATTGTGTATCTTGATGATATATTGATCTTCAATAAGACTGGGGGAGAGCACTTGAGACATTTAACTCTAGTGATGAGGAGGTTGCAGCAAGATAAGTTGCTGATAAATATGAAGAAGTCATCTTTCATGAAGAAAGAACTCATTTATTTGGTTTTTGTGACCTCTTTGAATGATTTGAAGATGGATCCGGAGAAAGTAAAAGATATCAAAGAATGGTTGTAACCAAGGAATATCTTTGAAGTCAAAAGCTTCCATGGACTAGCCGGTTTTTATATGAAGTTCATCAGAAATTTTAGTGGAATTTTTGCACCAATGATGGACACATTCAAGAAGAGACATAAATATTTTCATTGGATAGAGGAAGCAGATAAAAGTTCCAAGTTGTTAAAGGAGAATATAATCGAACAACCAGTTCTGGTTCTACCATATTTCATTAAAACATTTCAAGTCAGATGTGATGCGAGTGGATTTGCAGTTGGAGAAGTCTTAAGTCAAGACAATAGACTGATTGCATACTTTAGTGATAAGTTGAACAAGACCAAGATGAAATATTCCATGTATGATAAAGAGTTCTATGCAGTCATACAGGTGCTGAAGAAATGGAGGCACTACTTGGTTCTAAAGGAGTTTGTGTTGTATAGTGACAACCATGCCTTACAGTTGATAACCAAACAGGAGAAATTGAACCAGAAACATGCAAAATGGGTTGAATTTATGCAGAACTTTAATTTTTTTACAAAGCACATTTTTGGAACTGCTAACAAGGTTTTTGATGCATTGAGAAGGAAATGTTTGATTTTGTAGGAGTTTCATGTGAAGACCTTAGGTTTTGATAACCTTAAGGATATGTATGGAGATGATTCAGATTTCAAGGATGCTTATGAAGCATGTGAGAATATTTTTCTCAGAAATAAAATCTAACGGATTGAATACTTGATTTAGGATGGACTGTTATTTAGAGGAAATCAATTGTGTATCCCAGAGAGTTCTATGAGGGAAAACCTTTTAAAGAAAAAATATAGTGGGGGATTGGCTAGACATTTTGGCCATGATAAAATGTTTGCACAAATGAACAACTTGTATTATTGGCTAGGGATGAAGACAAATGTCAAAATATTTGTCAACAGATGTAGAATTTCCCATCACGCAAAGCGGAAAAGATAGAATACAAGATTGTATCAACCATTGTCAGTACCAGAGAGGCCATGGGACATGGTAAGCATGGATTTTGTGTTAGGAATGCCAAGGACACAGAGAGCTTGTGATTCCATATTCGTGGTAGTCGACAGATTCTCAATAATGGCACATTTTATTCCATGTTAGAAAACTAGTGATGCAACACACATTGCAAATATGTTTTTCAAAGAAGTTGTTCGACTTCATGGTTTACCCAAGAGTATTGTTTCAGATAGGGATACCAAATTTGTTGGTCATTTCTGGAGGACACTATGGAAGAAGCTGGGGACAGATTTATCTTTTAGCTCAGCATATCACTCTCAGACGGATGGAAAGACTAAGGTAGTAAATCAAAGTTTGGAGGACTTATTGAGGAGTTTAGTAGTTGAACATCATAGTCAGTGGGATCAGATTCTGCCACAACCGTAATTTGCATATAATGACTCACCTAATAGAAGCATGGGACAGAGCCCATTCCATATAATGTATGGAATGTATCCAAGAGGAGTATATGAGTTAAGAGACTTAGAACAGAGTGAGTTCAGAATTGATGGAGTGGAATATTTTGTAGCAAAGATGCAAGAGCTCCACAGCAAGATTAAAGAGAAGTTGCAGAATTGCAACCATGAATACAGGAACAGAGCAGATCAACACAGGAGAGAACCTTAGTTCAAAGTGAGATATTTAGTCTTAGCACATATAATAAAAGAAAGGTTCGCAAGGGGAACATACAATAAGTTGAAAATGAAAAAGATAGGGTCGTGTAAGATTTTACAAAAATTTGAGGCAAATGCTTATAAGATAGAATTGACAGATGGTATGGGAATATCACCCATATTCAACATAGAATATCTGTATCCTTATAGAGCAAATGAAGCAGGAGGAGAAGAGAATTATAAGAAAATTCAGTGGTTTAAACAGATGCCTGTAGCTGAAAATTCACAGATGGAAAAGATCATTGATCAGAGAGTTAGCAAGAAAACTCAGAGAAAGATATATTTGGAGTATTTGGTAAAATGGAAAGGACACCTGATTGAGGATTCCATTTGGGAAAGTGAAACAGATATCCAGAAACATGGATAGATGGTGCAAGAACTCATGGACAGGAGTCCATGAATTTTTATGCCAAAGGAGTATGATGCAGTAGCATCGCAAGCAAGTGCAAGTGGAGGACAACTGGATATGCACCAGTGCACATTTTGAAGACATTTTGAATTTGAAAAGATGAAACATTAAATGTAATATCTAGAAATATATATTTTATTTTATGGTTTGGGAGATTGCAAAATGGATCTTGAGCATTCTCTCTCATCTGTTGGTTGGAGGAATTTATTGTAATAAATGCAATGTAGTTGTATTCTTTATTTTGATAAGATAGCTTAGAGTTGTAGGAGGGAAAACTCGAGAAAGATCCCTCGTATGTATTCTATTGTATCATTATTCTCATTCAAGAGTTAGAAGTTGTAGAACAGGAGAGCATAGGAGAACAAAGAAGAACAGATATTATAGAATTTGTATGAGTAGATACTTGTTTCTATTGAATCCATGTATAGAAGCACTCAAATTAATATAAGAATGATTTGATCCAATTTCATGTTGATGTTATGGTCATTGTTTGCATCTATTGAATGGTATGTTTACAGTTCTCTTATATACTCTATTATGCATTTGTTTCAATGTTGTGTGTGTATCTATGATTTCATGTTGAATGTATGAAGTTCATGAGAGGGAGAGTGTAAGTTTCAATTGTTTATCTTCCATAGAATTCCTGCAAGGAGTGCAGTGAAAGTCCACAAGGAGTGCGTTGACAAGATTCTAAGTTTATATTGGAAAATCTCAGGAGGCATACCATTGTTCTTATACCAATAGAAGTGAAATTATAGCACAAATCCATACAAGGTGTGCATAGGCTGGTTGAAGTCTTAGAATTTTCCAACCCAGTAAGTGGTTGAATAAATTATGTCGCAAGGAGTGCGCAGAGTTGCAAGACACCAGATAATTAGTGATTATCATGAAGGTCAGAAGGAGTGTGTGCAAGAACTTCCTAGAACCCTTGAGTTTGTAGTGAAACAAGCTCAGAAAGGATAGAGACTTCGAAGAGTTCGAAGGAGGATGAAGGTTGAATTCACCTCACACAAATTAATCTCAAGAGGAAAAGATGTCGAGTTCTTTGGCCGGAAGCCATTGAAAGTTTGAATGGATGGTTCAAATTATTAGAGGGAGAATCACCAAAACTCTGTGGACAATTGGATCTAGTAGATCTGTAAAGAAGTTAAGGCTGAGTGTATTTCAACACTCACAAGATCAGGAGGGATAGCAGTCGTTAAATCCAAAGGAGAATGAGCATTGATTTGGGAAACTCTAAAAATTTTTTCATTTCAAGAGTCATAAGTGTGGAGGAAAAAATTACCCAGAAGTCATGATATGTGAAATATCGACGATTTGGACCATCAGATCGTGGAAAAATTAGGACCATCGAATTGTAAGAGAATAAGTCACAAGTTTGGGCTTCAAGAAAATGAGGAGATTTTCATCACAAACTTGTAAGTCGCAAAATCTCAATGCACTTCGAGGTGTGGCCCTAGGACTTAACTGGAGGTTACATGATAGACACATAAGGGAGGAGCTAGTGGACCGGTATCCCTTTTTGGGTTTTCAGGAATCAAAGGAGTTAGGCTACCTTGAAACATAAGTCCTGACATCGCAAAACGTGACGCACCTTTGAGGTTAAGTTTGTGGTCATGCCGGTGATCACGTGGAGTGGAGGTTCATGTCTAGTGTTTGTTTGCTCATGCATAACTTCTAGAAGTAATTGTGGTTATATGTGTTGAAGGTTCCAGTGAGAACCAAAAGGGCCATTTTGGCTCAGAAGAATTGAATATCCATAAACCTGGAGCTCAAGAAGACCCTGTCGAGGTAGGGGTGTTGCACCACTAATATTAATACTTCTTGAGGTAGAGCCCATTTCTAGGCTCTGCCAGGAATTTCCTTCAAAGTCAACCAGATGGTAAGAGCCCTTATTCAATACCTCTTTCACAATGAATGGTCCAAACCACATGGGTTTGAACTTTCCTGCTCCCAAGGGGTCTTTGTTTTGATTATAGACCAGGACAAGATCACCTTCGAAGAAAATCCGAGGATGAATGGATCGATCGTACTAACACTTGACTTATTGCCTATGAGCCTCATTGGCCGATGCTGCATCATGATGTTGCTCGAGATATAGTAGGTGTTCCTCAAGAAGTGAAGTGTCTAGCAGTAATTCCACTGCAAAATTTAAAAATGGGATATGACACTCAATAGGTAAGATTGCTTCCATCCTGTATACAATTTGAAAAGGTGAGAAATTAGTGGCAGTGTTCACAGATTTTCGGTAGGCCCACAACGTCAAGTACAACCTAAAATTCCAATTTAACTTCACAGAATTGATCGCCCGTTGAAGAATAGTCTTGAGAGACTTATTCACAGATTCAACTTGACCATTCTCTTGTGGGTAGTAAG
Source organism: Picea mariana (assembly GCA_032191745.1). Lineage (NCBI taxonomy): Eukaryota > Viridiplantae > Streptophyta > Pinopsida > Pinales > Pinaceae > Picea > Picea mariana. Next base: position 35,634 of record JASDQU010013476.1, on the reverse strand, counting down.
GTGACGAATGTGCTTGCCTCAACCTAAGATTTGATGTTAAATTGGTCAAAATTTTGTTTTGGAAGTGACTTCCATGGTCAGTGTAAATATACTTCAGGATGTTGAACCTTGCTATTATCTAGTTAAAAATGAAAAGAGTTGTTGTTTCTCCATCATTGTTAAACGTTGGCATAGCCTTGAACCACTTCATGAAGTATTCTACCACTACAGTGATGTAATGATTCCCCTTGGCTAAGGTCGGGTGACATGTAGTGAAATCAATCCCCCACTTGGTGAAAGGACCAACAACAATGACAGGAAACATAGGATAAATATGTGGCCACATCTTCTAAGAGAAGATATGATACGGGTGGCACTACTTGACCACCTCAATGCAATATTTGATTAATAAAGGCTAGAAGTAACCGACACGAATAATATTTTGGGTTGTTTCCCACCCAGACAAATGACCACCACATGCTCCAGTGTGGCAGTCATTCAAAATGAGTTATGCTTCTTCATGGATAAGGCACCGGAGAAGAATGAAATCTACACCTTGATGATACAAAGTGTGATCGAGTATGAGATAGTTTTGTGCCTGATGGATAATTCATCTATGTTCATCACGGGAAGCAGAAGCGGGGCACCTTAAAATCTGGAGATAGAGTAGTATATCTCCATACCATGGGTATGAATATGTGATAAGAAAAAGATATCCTTTCATATGTGATTCTTTGGGCCTGATATCACTATACTCGACTGGAAGTTATGAAATAAGTTTAGCAAAGACCAATGAATCTTTGGATTTCATGGAAAAAAATTCAAGTCAAATTCCTGGAGGATTATAATCCATCTACTAATCTTTCCAACAATGACTAGTTATGTTAACACATATTGGAAATGGTTCACAATGACAATGATAGTGCTCTTGTGAAGAAAAATGTAATGATGGAACCATTGGACACCATGCACCACTGCCAAACGAATCTTCCCAACATAAGAATAGTTGAGTTTCGACACAACTAGGCTTCGACTAAGGTAATAAATAGCATGCTCCTCAATCAGATCATCCTCTTGCACCAATACCATGCCGATGATCATCTCTGTAGAAACCAAATACAAAAAGAAATATTTGTTATAATTAGGGGGCCAGAGCAGAGGGGAAAACATAAGGACGCGTTTCAATGCTTCAAAAGACTGTTCAACAGCTTCATCCCAACATAATGGGCCTCCCTTTTTCAAGACACACATAAACCCTTTAGTGATATTGGCATAATTCATAACAAAAGGTTGAATAAATTTCTCTTTCCTCTGTAAGATCTGAAGCTGGGGTATTGTGCACAGGGGAGGGAATTCAACTATCACCTCAACCTTGAGAGGATCAACCATGATCTATGTTTTCAAAACAATGAAACCTAAAAGACGACCCAACGTCACTTAGAAACTTCATTTTTTAAAATTCAAGCAAATCTGATAGTAGTGACATCATTCAAATATTAGTCAAAGGTGAGAAGGATGATCAGATATCTTGTGATATTGAGATGCTATATCATCAAGATAAGCCTCGACTATATGTCTAAGCTCGTGAAAAGAAAACAACATGGCCCACTAAAAGGTGGCTCTAGCATTTTTTAGGACAAAAGGCATCTTATGATACATGAACGTGCCCCAAGGACAAATAAAAGTTGTTTTATGTTGGTCTTTGGGTTTGATCTCAATCTAGTTATATCCCAAGAAACCATCCATGAATGAAAACACCTCGCAACTTGTGCATTCATCGAAAATCTGATTGATGAATGGAGTGGGAAAATTATCTTTCTAACAAGCCTTGTTCAAGTCATGGAACTCCATGCACACGTGAACTGTACCATGTTTCTTGTTAATGGGAACTGGGTTTGACACCCATTCGTTCAACTGTACAGGGTAGATAAAATCGACTTTAAGCAGTTTCTCTACTTCACCATTAATTACTGTCACTTTTCAAGGATTCACTAGATGAAGCTTTTGTTGGACTAGCCTGGCATCAGGATAAGTTGTTATTTCATGTTCAATGATTCTTGGGTCTCTGCCTGACATCTCCTTGTAAGATCAGGAAAAGACATCGGGAAATTCCTTAAATAACTCAATATAAGTTTGAATCTTATAAGGGGAGTAGTCTGATCTGATGAAAATATTCTCCACAATGCCCATGGTTCTGTAGATATCAATGGGAATTGTTTCAGCGATACTCGCCATATTACCTTTGGCATAAACTGCGTGCGTAGCTAAAGGATTAATAGGACAAGACCTATCTCCATTCATGGTCGAGACAAATTCTCCCACCTCTATTCTCCTTAACTATGGAAGAAGGTAAGATCTATGATGAAGATCATCCCAGGGTCTTTCTGGACAAGTCAATGCTTTAATAATTGCCTCATTTGAGGGTACGACCAGGTCTAAAGGATATGTAGTTTCAAGGGAACCTTGAGCCCAAAATTGTCTTGAGAACTGGATCTAACTCCTGTGTGGGAGTCGGATTGGGTTCGGTCGAAGATTGTTGGACAATATTGTACACAACCTCAGTTGAAGACAAGGGCATGGCCATCCCAGGATGCCCTATCAACTCCATTGAAGCCGATGAGGAAGGAAGATTCCACAAATCATGAAAGTAAGTTGTTCGAAAATACGAAACTTGAAAGATTTTATCCCTAGGCTAGTCGGGGACAACCAATATAAGCTTGACATCGCCAGAAGGTGGTGGGTAATCAAAAGTACCCATCAATGATGGACACAATCGAACCCCTAATTTGACGAAGTCGGGCTGAGGATTATCAATCATTGGGACCTTGGATGCCCCCGATGAAGTTTCAGGACTGGAGAAAGACAAATGGTCAATGGTCACAATCCAACCCTCGTGTGGAAAACACAAGACCCCCAAAAAAGTAGAAACCATTGCATACATTGCATAAGTCCAACTCCTTCCTAGAAAAAGGTTGTAGTTGAGAGGCGCATCGACCACTTCAACTTCGACACACATGGGTTTTCCTCCAAACTACATGGGGAAAGAAAGAATGATTCCATGTGGTCTGAATGACCGACCATTGAATGTCATAACAAATGTAGGTGATGGACACAAATCAGGTTTTCCAATGGCATTCCAGCATGCCAATGACATCACGCAAGTCAAGGCACCCTCGTCAACCACTGTATGGAATATTTTATGAGTAGAAGATTTTTTGGTGTAAGCCACTACTTTCTAAAATGAAATGTGGTAAGGAGGACAAGGTTTCAATTCGGTTGGATCAAGAAAGATCTCTCTCAGGTTACAAGTCTATGTTGATCCCATGGAAAATAACAGAGCCTTTCTCTGTGAAGGGAAACTTTGGAGCACTTCCAAAGAAGACATTGTGCAAGGGCTGTGTGTTGAATCTTCCACAACAGAGTAGTTCTAGGCAGCCCTCACATTCATATTATGAGAATCTTTCTTGAATGAACCTTTTTGGATGCATGTCATCATTTTGTCCATCGTCTTCTCAATTTGGAGAGGAATCGGTGGGTTTGTGGCTTATTTTCCCTTTTCTACATATTTTGGCATTTTGTAATCTCAGGCTCTGGTCACTATGTTAGCCTCATATTTCATCATGCAGACATTCACAACTGAGTTTTTACTGATAGTCATGGCGGATCCCTCACTTCCCCCTTCCATGCTTGAGGATGATGAATCTTGAGCCATGTTTTTCCCGTGCTGAAATGGGTTCGTAAGCACAGTAGATTGTTTTTGCGCCAATATCTTCTGAGCTTTCACAAGTTGAGGGAAGAGATTAGTCAAGTGGTCTTTTGTGCAAAGGTTACATGGATACCTCGACTTCCTCTTGTCCTCTTTTACCTTACCAACATTGTTAGTAACCTTTTTTCCCCTTTACCCTTATGTTCTACTTTTTCTTCTTTCCCTCACGCTATTGGTTGGACTTAGGATTCGTCGACTGCACACTATGTACATATGACATTTGGGTAGGGGGATCAGTTGAAATCAAGTTCTAGTTGGCCACAGCCTATTGTATCGACAATTGTTGAAATTTATTTGACAACAGATCAATGGACTTTCCTCGTGATGAGCCCACAATACCATCGGCATGGGGTCCAGAATTTTTCTTTTTCTTGTCGAGGATAGACCATGGCACATCCAGAAAAATCTCATAGAGCATGCCAAACTGAGATTAGATCAGTTCAAGTTATTGCGCTCTCATTATCGCCTATTCTTCTGAAAACACTCCAAAATTTGCTATGTCCTTGGAGATGCAAGGCACCAAAGACTTTAGGAACCATTCTAGTAAGAAATCTGGAGGGAACTTGACCTTAATCAAGCTCTTTTGACTCTGCCATTCTTGGATATGATCGGAGATATGGTCGGCCTTGGTCTACTCAAAGTTGGACAACAATCCGGTGTCATCATCATATCTCATGGGTAACTGGAAATGGTTCAAGAAGACCGTCGCCAAGTCATTAAAAAAAAACCCTCGATCAGTCAATCTCAATATACCATTTCATGAAACCCTAGATAAGAGTGCATTGAAAAAGGTGCAACTAGACGGAGTCATCTCATGGTGCGTTTGATGAGAACCATAAGTGAAATGTTCTCACGTGATCACCTAGATCTTTGTCGGTCTTTCCTTCAAATTTTGGAATATCTGAGGGAAAATTATTCGGTAAGGGGTGCCAATGCGGATAATGACAAATTGGGTCGTTAAGTAATATTGACAAGTCTGGAAGATATAGTGTTTCCAGAAATGGTATTTTAGGTTGAGTACTATGTACAGGCAAAGAGGGTCCTAGAGTTTGATTAGCACCAAATTGGCAAGAAAATTTGGACTGTTGGCTAGGGTTCTAGTAGTGTTAGCGATATTTCTTATAAGGGGTCTAGAATTCAAAAGAATGGGTTAAAAACCCACTTGTCCTAAGTTTCAGACGATCATGTGTCAGTGGTAAGTAATGAGCAAGTTCGAGCGGCAGCGATTCACGCGTCCAAATCAACGGCGCATATGGGATTCTGGACCCCCCCCCCCACCTTTCTACCTTTAAGCGGGGGGAGGGGGTCCAAAATCGGGGGCACATCTCTCCAACGGTCTAGATCAGCGTGCCCGAATCAACGGCGATAAAGACAATTCCAGACCCCCCTGCCTTTCTACCTTTAAGCGGAGGGGGGGGGAGTTCCAGAATCGTAGATGCATCTTTTCGACGGCCGATATCTTAGCGCCCGGATCAACGGTGCTCATACACTCCCATCGTTTTCAGCTACTCCGTGTTTAGCCAGTGTGGGCCCTTCTCCCATCTTATCATCTTCCAGAACCACCTTTCTCCCGCTGCCATGTGTCACCCATCTGCCTCCACTCTTTGGTCCACGTGGTCCACCTTCCTTCTCATCACCCACTTGTCGTTTGCCATGTGTCCCACTCCTTTCCACATCATCCTTTCACCAAAAGGTGAGTTCATTATCTCTCGTCTTCCCCCCCCTTCCGCCTGATGTCTTCCACCATGAACCATCCTCTGTCACCCTTCTCACTCCTCGCCACTTCTTCCACGCCCTCATAATCCAACGCCATCACTCCTATCACGCGCCCCATTCTCCGCGCTGGCCTCCACCCCCATTCGTCAAGTCATTCAGTTATTCCAGGTGGCAGCGTGAGAAGTCTTCCACACCCGAAAGTGATGAGTTGGCCAGGTCGTCCTCAATCCCCATGAAGCAGTTATTGAGGCAGTTGGTGGTGGTTAGAAATCATCTCTTCCATAATGGGAAAGTCCGACAATGAATTAAAGGCACGTCGATTCATCGATGAATATGTCAGAAGATCGATCGTGTCTACCATAAGTTGCATGACCATTCAAAGATTGCGGCCGCAGATTGTCAGAAGCCATGCAGACGCAAAGCTTTTAATGCTGCGTCTCGATTTGTTGTTGTTGCTAGTTTGAGTATATGTAGGCATTTTCGCCATTTTTGTATCTATCGATGGTAGAGATGAGCTCACGACTGTAAAGTTTCAGCAAATATTCTGGTTTCCTGGTTATGCCTCTGTGTTTGAGATTTCTTGGTTTATGACAAATAGTTCTCCTTTTTCATCCTTGTTTCTTCTCATGCCAGAGAGTTCACAGTCGAAGGATTCGTGTGGATTGTTGCAATTTTGTTATGATAAAGGATTTGTTGTGACATTATTGTATTCTCTGGTCTTTTGTCTTTGAATAGAAAAGGTTTTTGTGTTCAGATGCTTTCTTCTCCAGTCTGTTACAAACCGGATGTTTATGATAGACCTTTTCATTCTTCTCATGAAAGTCTTCCACCTACTCACCCTTTACTGCAACTCACTGTTTGAAGTTTATCAAGACCTCACCCGTTCATGCATGCCTGGCCTAGTTTCTAAGTTGAGATGATATCGTTCTAAGTTTTCCTCCATTCGATCACCCCTTTAAACAAATCGTGACATTAAACTGATGGGCGTCGGGCTCTGCTTCTGCAAGCAATCAAGGAGTGACCTCCGTCGCCAACATTTCTGGCGCCGTTGCCGGGGACGAAGTCGAATATTTTCCCCAGGATTGAACGACAAAGATTAATTTGATTCTGAAGGTGCATCAGATATCAGAACTTGAAGATTGCCACTATGCACCTGGTGACTCCATTGTGATGACTCCACTGCAGCGAACCCGTTGAATTAGTTGTGGCTTCTGACGGCAGACACACGCGGTCCCATCCACAACTGCCTCTGGCTGCTACTGAAGAAAATCCAGAGGTGATTCTCAGAAAAGGAAAGGCTCCTCAAGGAGAAAGCCTCGCCTCTGAATCAAGTATCTCCCCTCCTCCTTCTGTAAGCACTCGATTTTCTTATTCTCAGCTTTCGAGTCGTCCTCCTTCTGAGGTTTCTCGTTTCTTGAATTTTGGGAGTGTTCCTGCTGAGTTTTCTCCTCCTGGTTTAGTATCAGAGGGAGAGATCCTTGTCACTCCCCCTCCTCGGAAGTTGTGCCTCCACAAAGACCTCAGGCATCAGAAGGTTTCACTACTCCTCCTTTTATTACTAATGTTGCACAAAGAGAGGCATCTTCACATCAAGATCCATAGGCCTTCTCTCTGTTTTCCCCGTCGTCTCCTGTGAGAACTTCTTTTCCAACATCTTCTGTTCACACTCCTTCTCCTTTGAGTTATCCTCTACCTAATATCCCTATGGCTGGTGCTAATCCCCCTCCAAATAGAATGGATGCCATAGTCACTGCTAGATATTCTCCTTTAGTCCTACCCCATCCCATGAATCCTCTCCCTGCTGGAGACTACTTGAAGTACATGCCCAAGTTCACTGGGGAAGGAGACATAACTGCAGAAGAGAACCTGGTTGCTTTCTACAGTTATGCAGACAATATAAACATTGAAAATGAAGATGTATGGATGAGAGTCTTTGTTCAAAGCTTGGATGGTGAAGTTAGGAAGTGGTTCAGGGGATTGGCCCCTGGATCTATTGCTGGAATTGAAGCCCTGGATACTGTTTTCCTGAGGTAGTGGGGAGATAGGAAAGATTACATATATTACATGACATAGTTTGGGTCTCTGAAGAATATGGAAGGAGAGTCGGTCTCTGACTTCTCCAAAAGATTCAATAAAATTTATAACAAAATTCCCACAGAGATAAAGCCCTTAGAGGCCTCTGCCCAAATTTCTTATGCCGGTGCACTTGACCCTGATTTCTGCCTTTTATTGAGAGAAAGAAGAGCTACCTCCTTAGCTCAAATGAAATATGCAGCTATAGAGGTGGAATCTAACATATTAGCAGCTGACAGACTGAGAAACAGGGCTGACGCAGACAGAAGAAAGAGAAAGTCAGAAGCCTCAAGTTTCGACCCATCACTGCCCCACCCTCAAGTAAATGAGTTGGCCCAGGTGATGAACTTTCTGAAAGAAGATATGGAGAGATTGAAAGTGGAAAGAAAACAAATGAACAAGGGCCCTCATATCACCGAGAACAGAGTGGGTTTCAGAAGGCCAAATAATTTCACTTCTCCAACTATGCACAGAGAGAAGGAAAGAGACAGAGACGACCAAAGAATTCAGGCTCCCTTTCAGAACAATTTTGTGGCTGATGAAGAAAAAGGAGAAACAGACGAGCCTGAGCCTAAAATCCACTGTTTAGAAGTCACTCCCCCTTTCCCTCATCTAACTCAGGCAGCCTACGAGGAGTCTCTCATGAATAGTCATCTGAATGAAATGAGCAAAGGAGACAAGGTTAGCGGTGGTCGAGGCAGGTGTAACCTAAGATCTGACAAGAAGGCAGTAGCACCTAATGTGCCGAAGTAGTCCACTAGAGAAGATAAGCTTGCTAACGAGGTAGAAGATGCTTACAGAGGTAAGAAGGCCCAACCTCTCTCTCCCATTGTCCAAAATCATGTTCCTGAAATTAGAGAAATTCCAAAGCCCACCTCTTCTTTTAATTTCGAGCATGAGATTCAAAAGATCAGAATCCCTCTGCCCCTCACCGAGCTAATCAAACATGGCAAATTCAAAAAATGCTTCTCTGACCTTTTGAAATCTGAAGCCTCAGGCCCCTCCACAGACTTCATAAACCTCCAAGATGAAAAGCCAGCAGTTGTTCTAGGCCCCATGGTGGAAGATAGAGATGATTCATCTCCTCCCTTCTACACCTCCCTGAACATACATGATAAGGTACTGCACAAGTGTTTGATGGATTCAAGAGCCTCTCACAACCTCATGCCCAAAACCGTCATGGAAGAATTAGGACTGGAAGTCACCCGAGCCTATCATGACCTCTATTCTTTTGACTCTAGGAGGGTGCAATGTTTGGGAGTCATCAAGGACCTAGTAGTCTCGTTGTTTCAGCTGCCCATGAAGAGTATGGTCATGGATATTGTGGTAGCTGATGTTCCCCCCAAGTTTGGCATGTTGTTGTCAAGGTCTTGGATTAAGAGACTTGGAGGGACGTTACAGATGGATCTCACATATGCCACCATTCCAGTCTTTGGGGGGGGGACATAGGAGATTATACAGAGAAGCCCATCTAGCCTACATTGTCAGTGATGAAGCGAACCCCACTAATCACCCCATTTTTGCACTTGACACTGACTTAGGATATAGCTTGTTGTAGGTCACTAAGACTCCTGAGGCCTCTTTACAGATCAGAAAGTAGCCCAGTCTTAATCAAGAGATGCCCCCTCCAACCACCTCTATTTGGAAGATGTTCTTTGATGGATCTTCTTCTAGTATGGGTGCAGGCGCCGGGCTAGTACTCATGTCTTCTTGTCAAAAGACCATATCTCTGTCATACAAGATGGAATTTGAAGTCACCAACAATGTGGCAGAGTATGAAGCCCTGGTTCTGGGGTTAAGTGCTGCAAAGGAAATGGGAATCAGGGAGATGGTTGTGTTCGGGGATGCAGAATTAATTGTCCAGCAGGTCAAAAACGTCTATCAGGCCAAGCATCCTCGACTCAAGAATTACAGGAACGAGGTATGGGACCTAGTTGATAATTCTTTCTTGTCTTTCAACATCTCTTTCATTCCAAGGGAAAAAAATGCTCCAACTGACTTTCTAGCCTTTTCAGCTAGTTTGTTCGAGGTTCCTGCACTGCCCACTGTCCAATTTGATGTCGATATAAGATACAGACCCTCTGTACCAGACAATGTCAGACATTGGAAGGTATTTGAAGATGATCAAGAGATCGAAAAATTCCTCCAATCCATTGATGACTTTTCTACGTCACACATAGATGAGGATCCTGACGTGGAAGGTGACCATCACCCTAGGGAGTTTTTGGATAAAATTGCTGACCACCAGATTATACAGCTACCAAGCAACCATATACTGAGAGGACTAATTCCATTAGAAAGGTTGTTTGATGGGAACGATGTGACAATAAAGGATAGAGTTTCAGGTGATGATGCCGACACAGCTGAATGCAACATAGGCACACCAGAGAAGCCCAAGTTTGTCAAGTTGTCAAGGAGTTTGACCGAGGAGTAGAGGACTGAATATACTGAGTTGCTGAGGGAGTTTTTTGATGTGTTTTCATGGACCTACGAAGACCTCAAGACATATGACACATCAGTCATTGAGCACAAGATCCCACTGAAAGAAGAGGCTAAACCATTCAAGCAGAAGTTGAGACAGATAAATCCCATGTTGTTTCCCGTCATGGAGAGAGAGGTGAAGAAGCTGCTGGATGCCCAAATCATTGTCTCCTTGAGATACTCTGACTGGGTGGCCAATTTGGGCCCAGTAAGGAAGAAGAATGGAGAAATCAGACTCTATGTTGATTTCAGGAACCTGAACAGGAGCTCGAGGAAGGACAATTATCCCCTGCCCAACATGGAGCATATATTGCAGAAGGTCACTAGTGCATCTAGAATATCTATGATTGATGGATTTTCTGGTTATAATCAGATATCAGTCATGCCTGAGGACAGAGAAAAGAAAACCTTCACCACTCCTTGGGGGACATTCATGTATGCCAAGATGCCTTTCGGACTGATGAATGAGGGAGCAACATTTCAGCAAGCCATGGACATAGCCTTCATCGGGGAAAAAGATAAGTTCGTGGTCATTTACTTAGATGACATAACACTCTTTTCCAAGACTGATAAAGAGCACCACTACCACTTGAAGAAGGTTTTCCAGAAGTGTCGCAGGTTTGGCCTTTCCCTGAATCCCAAGAAATCATTGTTTGCTATGCAAGAAGGGAAGATGTTAGGCCATATACTATCAGCAGAGGGAGTGAGAATTGATCCAGATAGGGTGGAAGCTATTCAGGCCCTGTCACTTCCCAGATCTAAGAAAGAGGTTCAGGCATTTTTGGGAAGAATTAATTTTCTGAGGAGGTTTGTCTCAAATTTTGCTGAGTTGGTGAAACACATCACAGCCATGCTCAAGAAAGGGAATGAAGTGAAATGGACCACTGAACCCAGGGAATATTTTGTTTGAATAAAGAAGGCATTGACTGAGGCACCTGTGCTAATCAGTCCCAATTATTCCAAAGATTTTCTGATATTTTCTTTTGCTTCTTGTGATACAATAGCAGCGGTCTTACTGCAGAAAAATGATCAAGGGCAAGAGCAGCCTATCACCTTATTTAGCAAAGCATTAAGGGATGCAGAGCTCCGGTATGAGATCATGGAGAAGAAGGCTTATGCCTTGGTGAAAGATCTCAAAGCTTTCAGAGTCTATGTCTTGCACTCAAAAATCATTGCATATGTCCCTTCAGCCTCTGTGAAGGACATTCTTATATAGCCTGACATAGATGGGAGGAGAGGTAAATGGATCGCCAAGATCCTAGAATTTGATCTTGAGATTAATCCCACCAAGTTAGTAAAGGGCCAAGGTTTGTCCAAGTTGATGGCTGAATCTAATTGCAGAGCCTTGGGAATCAATTTCATCAATGAGCAAGTTGAGTCATCCAACGAGAGTTCCCAAAGCACTGTACCACTGGTAGCTTGGGCCTGGTACAAGGATATCTTGTATTTCTTGCAAGAGTTGAGGCCTCCTGATGGGATGGAAAAAAGAAAGGCGAGAGCTTTAAAGCTCAAAGCGGTTAGGTACTGCATCATTGACCAAGCCTTGTATTGGAAAGACCCCCAGGGGATATTACTGAGGTGTCTGGACCCACAGCAGGCCCAGAAGGTTATATTTGACTTCCATAGCGGTCTCTGTGGAGGTCATAATTTTTGGAAGACCACAGCTCACAAGATCCTCCGAGCTGGGTATTACTGGCCCACCTTCTTTCCTGATGTTTGCAGGGAAATCCGAGCTTGCATTAAATGACAAAAATTCTCAGGGAAGCAATAGCTCAAATCTCTACCATTGAAACCTGTGGTAGTTTTAGAACCCTTTCAGTAGTGGGGATTGGATTTCATCGGAGAAATTCACCCTCCCTCAAGTGGCCAACACAGATGGATTCTAACTGCAACCGACTACTTCACTAAATGGATAGAAGTTGTTCCTACCAGAAGCACTTCTCACAAAGTGATCATCAGCTTCCTTGAAGATATCATATCCAGATTTGGTTGCCCTAGTAGAATCGTTACTAATAATGCCTCTCCCTTTCGGTCTGAGCCTCTGGTCAAATTCTGTGAACAGTTCCAGATTGCATTGATTCACTCCACTCCCTACTATCCTCAGGGAAATGGACTGGCAGAGTCCTCTAATAAAATCCTAATCAAGCTTATCAAGAATCTATTGGAGGACAATAAAAGGGCCTGGGACTCAAAGATCAAATTTTCTCTCTGGGTTGATCGGGTGACAACAAAGAAATCCCTGGGCCTCTCACCCTTCCAACTCGTTTATGGAATAGAGGTCGTTTTCCCCACTCAGCTTGCCTTATATGTGGCCAAATTCCTCCAGGACCTCAAAGGAGAACCTAAC
>JASDQU010013476.1:0-16357 GCA_032191745.1 Picea mariana | reverse complement strand
CCCCTAGAGGGTTTCCTAGGATAAATGCTGTGTCTCTTGTGAATGTGTATTTTTCAGTGATCTTGTTCTTATGATGCTCTTATCTATTGAAATGCAAAGAACTATAATAATGGCATAAACATTAACACTTGGAAGTCATGAGTTGCGAAATACTGACACGATCTAGACCGTCAGATCGTGGAAGAATTGGGACCATTGATATGAGGTGACGAAGTCGTGGGTTCGAAAATCGGGAAAAGGGAGTAAGTTTACATCATGGATTCTCGACATGTGAAATAATGACGCGCTCTAAGGTTGGGCCCCAGGTCGTAGTCGAAGGTCACATCAATGAAAAGGATAAGGGAGGAGCTAGGAACCATTAGCCCATTTCAAGGTTTCGAGAATTGGAGGAGTCAGGGTGCCTCGTAACGAAAGTTCCGACATCGTGAAATGCGACACACCTTTTGAGGTTAAGTCTGTGGTCATGCTAGTGGTCGCGTGGCATGGAGAACTTGCACCTAGTGCTTGTTCGTGCAGGCGAAGTTCGTATAAGGACCTATGGTTATATGTGTGAAGGTTCTAGTAGGAACCAAGGAGCCATTTCGACTGGGAATTGGAAGATCCAAAGACCGAGATGTCAAGAAGGACCCTGCCGAGGTAGGGGTGTTTTGAAAGGTGGTATCAGAGCTAACAAATATTTTTTTCTATAGAGGGAAGACAAAGGACAATTGTGATTGAATTCTACGTGGACAGATTGCAACAATGCTGCCAAGAAGATGTCCAGAAATAACTTTACTCGATCCAGCCGTGGAAAGGGAGATGAGAGAACTTCATGCTTGATTAGATGCTATGGAGACAACACAGAGACAAACACTCGATGCTGGAGATATCAGTGAGGCTGAAAGTAAGAACGAAGAAGGAGCTGAAGAAGTAGCTGTTTCCGAAGATGCTGCAGAGGATCGCTTGCTAAAAGTTGTTGCAAGGATGGGTGCTATAGTAAAGTTGGACATCCTAATGTATGAAGGGAACTTGGACTTTGAGGAGCTACTAGACTGGTTTAGAACTCTAGATAAATACTTCGATTATGAAGATATCGAAGAAGATAAGAAGGTTAAGCACGTTGTCACTAGACTGAAAGGACACACAACACTGTGGTGGGATGAACTGCAGGCTGACAGGCATTGCAAAGGCAAACAAAGAATCAAAAGCCGAAATAGGATGGTAGCGAAGATGAAAGAAAAATTCATACCCATAGATTACCAAATTAATTTGTTCCAAAGAATGAAAAATTTGAGACAGAAAGGGATGACGGTGAAGGAATACACTAAGGAATTTTACAGATTCAACATTAGAGCTAGTCATCACGAGAGTGATGATGAAAAAGTCACCAGATACATGAATGGACTGAGATATGAGATTCAGGATGAGATGAGCATGCTGACAATCATGAATGTAGAAGATGCTTATCAGATTTCTTCTAAGGCAAAAGTGAAATTGGCCTAGAAACAAGGTCAAAAGGGAAGAGGTAGAGGTCAGAGTAGAGGCAAAGCAGTTTCCCAAGACAGAGTACAGAATCCCAAGGATGAAGAAAAGAAACCACATAACCACCCAGAAAGGGGAGGAATCTCACAAGGAGGACAGTATGCCGATAGGAACACTTTTCCTCGAGCAAGAGGAAGAGGAAGAGGCATAGAAGGTGAAATAAAGTGTTTTGTCTGTGGAAAGATCAAACACAAATATTGGAAATGTCCCAATAGAAAAAGGGATGGAGGAGGAGAAGATCACATTTCAGAAGCGCAAAGGCGAAATGTTGAGGCAAAAGATGTAGAAGGTGGAAGATCCTTAATGATGAGGAAAATTCTCTTGAAGCCAGAGAAGGAAGTGGAGAATCCAGTCCAGAGGAACAATTTATTTAGGACTACTTGCAAGACCAAGGATAGGGTATGCAAGGTGATAGTTGATAATGGAAGCACGGATAATATAGTATCCACAGAGATGGTGGAAAAGTTGGAATTGGAGACAGTTGCACATCCACGTCCAGATAAAGTCTCGTGGTAGCAAAAAGGACATCAGATAACAATCACTAAACAATGTTTAATTGAATTTAAGATAGGGGGATACCGAGATGAGATCTTATGTGATGTTATTCCCATGGATGTCTTTCATATTTTGTTGGGGAGGCCATGGAAATATGACATAAATGTTGTACATGATGGGAGAAAGAACATCTATACCTTGGAGAAGAATGGTAGGACGCATATGTTGCTGCCAATTGAAGACAAGAGGGTGAAGGAAGAGACAAGCAATACTATACTTCTCATGAGTGGGAAGGAACTTCTGGATGAAGTTAAGAAAGATGAAGAAATGCAGTTTGTTGTGGTGAGAAAACCTAGAGTCATCTTGACCAGTACTTCGATAGATGATCTACCTGAGGAAATTCAAGAACTGCTAGAGAATTTTGCTGATATAGTGGTGGAAAATTTACCTTGTTCATTTCCACCCATCAGAATTATAAGCCATCACATTGACCTTATACCAGGAGCAAGTTTTCCAAACAAAGTAGCATACATACTGACGCCGCAGGAGAATGAAGAAGTTAAGAAGCAAGTCCAAGATTTGATGGACAAGGGGTTGATTAAAGAAATCTTGAGTCCATGCACTATGCCAACAATGTTAATTCCAAAGAAAGATGGTGGATGGAGGATGTGTACAAACTCGAGGGATATAAACAAAATCACCATTAGGTATAGATTTCATTTACCCAGGATGGATGACTTGATGGATTGCTTGAGTGGGGAAAAGTTTTTTTCAAAAATTGATTTGAAAAGCGGATATTATCATATTAGAATGAGAAAAGGTGATGAATGGGAGACAACATTCAAGACGAATGAAGGACTGTATGAATGGCTTGTAATGTTGTTTGGCTTGAAAAATGCGCTAAGTACTTTTATGAGATTGATGAATGGAGTCTTTAAAGATTTCATTGGGAAGTTTGTAATTGTGTATCTTGATGATATACTAATCTTCAGTAACACTGAGGAATAACATTTGAGACATTTAGCTTTAGTGATGAAGAGGTTACAACAAGAGAAGTTGCTGATAAATCTGAAGAAGTTGTCTCTCATGAAGACATAACTCATTTATTTAGGATTTGTGATCTCTTTGAATGAGTTGAAGATGGATCCTAAGAAGGTAAAAGAAATCAAAGAATAGTCGTCACCAAGGAATATCTTTGAAGTCATAAGATTCCATGGACTAGCCAGTTTTTACAGGAAGTTCATCAGGAATTTTAGTGGAATTTGTGCATCAATGATGGACACAGTCAAGAAAAGACATAAATATTTTGATTGGATAGAGGAAGTGGAGAAAAGTTTCAAGTTGTTGAAGGAGAAGATAACTAGACAACCAGTTCTAGTTCTATCGGATTTCAGTAAAATATTTCAAGTTAGATGTGACACACGTGGATTTGTGATTGGAGAAGTCTTAAGTCAGGACAATAGACCAGTTGCATACTTTAGTGAGAATTTGAATGAAAGCAATTTGAAATATTCCACGTATGATAAAGAGTTTTATGCAGTCATATAGGCGTTGAAGAAATGGAGGCACTACTTGGTTCCGAAAGAGTTCATTTTGTATAGCGACAACAATGCCTTATAGTTTATAACAAGACAGGAGAAACTGAACCAAAAACATGCAAAATGGGTTGAATTTATGCAAAAAATTACTTTTGTTATAAAGCACATTTATGGAAATGCTAACAAGGTTGTTGATGCATTGAGTAGGAAATGTCTGATTCTGCAGGAGTTTCGAGTGAAGACCTTAGGTTTTGATAACCTTAAGGAAATGTACAAAGATGATTCAGATTTCAAGGATGCTTACGAAGCATGTGAGAATCCTATTCTGAGAGACAAAATCCAATGGAGTGAAAAAATTATTCAGGATGGACTGTTGTTTAGAGGAAATCAGTTGTGTATCCCAAGGAGTTCTATGAGAGAATTTTTTTTGAAGGAAAAACATAGTGGGGGATTGGCTGGACACTTCGGCCATGATAAAACATTTGTGCAACTGGGTAGTTTGTATTATTGGCCAGGGATGAGGATGGTTGTCAAGAAATTTTTCAACAGATTTAGAATCTGCCAACACGCAAAAGGGAAAAGACAAAATACAGTGTTGTATCAACCATTTCCAATATCAGAGAGGCCATGGGGTGTGGTAAGCATGGATTTTGTGTTAGGAATACTGAGGACACAAAGAGGTTGTGATTCCATATTCGTGGTAGTCGACAGATTCTAAAAAATGGCACATTTCATTCCATGTCGGAAAACCAGTGATTCAACACACATTGCAAATCCGTTTTGCAAGGAAGTTGTTCGACTTCATGGTTTACCCAAGAGTATTGTTTTGGACAGAGATACCAAATTTGTTGGTCATTTCTGGAGGACACTATGGAAGAAGCTGGGAACGAATATATTTTATCTTAACATATCACCGTCAGATGGATGGACAAAATGAGGTAGTAAATCGAAGTTTGGGGGACTTATTGAGGAGTTTAGTAGCTGAACATCATAGTCAGTGGAATCAGATTCTGCCGCAAGAGGAATTTGCATATAATGACTCACCTAAACGGAGCACGGGACAAATTCCATTTCAGATAATGTATGGAATGCAGCCAGGGGGAGTATCCGAGTTGAGAAAATTAGAGAAGATTGAGTTTAGGAGTGCTGGAGCGGAAGATTTTGCAACAGAGATGCAGGAGCTCCACAATAAGATTAAAGAGAGGTTGTACATTTCCAACCAGGAATACAAGCGCAAAGCAGATCAACACAGGAGAGAACTTCAATTTGAAGTGGTAGATTTAGTTTTATCACACCTAAGAAAGAAATGTTCCCAAGGGGAACGTATAATAAGATGAAAATGAAAAAGATAGGGCCGTGTAAAATCTTGTGGAAATTTGAGGCCAATGCTTACAAGATAGAATTGCCAGATGGGGTGGGAATATCACCCATATTCAACATAGCATATCTGTATCATTATAGAGAAGATGAAGTAGGAGGAGTAAAGAGTCAGAAGGAAGTTCAGTGGGTCAAACAGATGCCTGTAGCTAAAAATCCGTAGATGGAAAAGATCATTGGTCAGAGAGTTGGTAAGAAGACCCGGAGGAAGACATATTTTGAATACTTGGTAAAATGGAAAGGACACCCGATTGAGGATGCCAGTTGGGAAAGCGAAGCAAATATCCATAAACATGGACAGATGGTGTAAGAGCTCATGGACATGAGTCCATGAATTTTTCAGCCAGAGGAGTATGATGCAGGAGCATCGCAAGCAAGCACAAGTGGAGGACAACTGGATATGCACCAACGCGCATTTTGAAGACGTTTTGAATTCAAAAGACAAAAAAATTAATGTAATAGTTGAGAGGATGTAATTGCCCTTAAATGTTTTGGGGATTGTAATGCAGATCTTGAGTGTTTTCTCTCATTTTTCGGTTGGAGGCATTTAATGTAATAAATGTAAAGTAGTTGTAGTCTTTAATTCGATAAGATAGCTTAGATTTATAGGAGGGAAAACTCGAGAAAGATCCCTCATATGTATTGTATTGTATTATTATTCTCATTGTAAAAAAGAAGTAAGAGTAGAAGCTGTAGAGAAAGAGAGCAAATAAGAACAACGATTGTAGAAATTGTATAAGAAGATATCTATTTCTATTGAGACCATGTATAGAAGCACTTGAATTAATACAAGAAGGCTTTAATCCAATTTCATGGTGTTGTCATGGTTACTGTTCACATCTATTGAATGGTATGTTTACAATTTTCTTATATACTCTGTTATGAATTTGTTTCAATGATGTTTATGTGTAGGATTTCATGTTGAATGTAAGAAGTCTATGAGAGGGAGAGTATGAATTTCAATCATTTCTCATCCTGATAATTCCTGCAAGGAGTGTAGTGAAGGTTCGTAAGGAGTGCGTTGACAGGTTCTGAGTTTTATCTCAGAAAATATCAGGAGAGATAGAGTTGTTCTTATACTAACAGAGTGCAAGTATATCACAGAGAGTCGTGCAAGGCATGTGCAGGATTAGGAGAGTCTTAGACTTTTCCAACATAATGAGCAGTTGAAGAATTTTGTTGCAAGGAGTGCATAGAGTTGGAGTGTTCAGATAATCAGAGATTATCGTGAAGACGCAAAAGGTGCATGTAGGATTCCTTGGAATCCCAGAGTTTGCAGCAAGAATCAAGCTCAGGAAGGATAGGGACTTGAAGAAAGTTCAAAGGAATGACAGGGGTCAAAGTCACCTTGCATAAATTAAGCTCAGGAGAGATAGTGGTCGTCAGATCCAGAGGAGCATGAGCCATTGATTGGGTGCTCCAAAATATCAAGATTTGGGGAGTCGGGAGAGCGAAGGAACTGCTACCCGGAAGTCAAGAGTCGCAAAATACCGACACGATCTGGACTGTCAGATCATGGAAGAATTGGGACCGTTGATCTGAGGTGAAGAAGTCGCGGGTTCAGAGATCGAGAAAAAGGAGTAAGTTTTCATCGTGGATTCCTGAGACGCAAAATCTCGATGCGCTCTAAGGTTGGGCCCCAAGTCGCAGCTGAAGGTCACAACAATGAAAAGGATAAGGGAGGAGATAGGAACCGTTATCCCATTTTGAGGTTTTAGGAATCGGAGGAGTCAGGGTGCCTGGTAACAGAAGTCCTGACATCGTGAAACATGACACACCTTTTGAGGTTAAGTCCGTGGTCACGTGGCATGGAGAACTTGCACTTAGTGCTTGTTCGCGTGGGTGGAGTTCGTAGAAGGACCTGTGGTTATATGTGTGAAGGTTCCAGTAGGGACCAAGGAGCCATTTTGGCTTGGAATTGGAAGATCCAAAGACCGGGAGGTCAAGCAAGACCCTGCCGAGGTAGGGGTGCTGCGTAAAAAAATATTTATCAAACAACTGTTGCCAACACTCCTCCTATTGTTGTCTCTTTGAAATCATGTTGTAGATCATGTATGGTAGGATTTGAACTTGTTCAATCTATGAAATAGAGGCAAGTATCCATGTCACACATGTAAATGGAAATTAAAGAGAAAGGATGGTTGCAACACTTTTTCTCTTGGAATTCCCTTGAGTATGGGATTATAGACCAACATGTGATACTTATGCAAGTGAATTTGTAGCCTACTATATGGTTCATGCTTTGTGTACTTGGTTGAGTTTTGAAAGAGTGTTTTTGATGAGATTTCTCAACATAATTCCCAAAAATTTGTATACTGTTGTCTCGAAGAGCTTTGTTGAGAGTTTCATGACCTGGCTCAGATGTATTTTCTCATTCAACAGTTGAAAATTCCAATCCCAAAAGAAACAGAAACATCATGATGAAAACCCCCCAGTGAGATCAAGATGAAGGCAACCAAATCAGTGAAATTCATGAGCAAACCAAAGTAAGACCATATGAAGGGAAAACTAAATGAAAAGCATTCGGTCAGCCAAGTCAAAATACTTCATCATATTGTTTGAAGAGTAGAGCAATAAAAATGGATAATCAGATCAAGAAGTTTAAATATGAGACAAGGGAGCTTCAAAAGACACCTTCAAACTTCAATAAGATCAAATAATTGTACATCGAGATACCTAAGTCATTAAAGGAAGCCACTTGATCTGAAAAATACTCTGTAGGTCTTCTGAGATATAGTTTTCTGAAGATTGATCTTTACAACGATTTTTTTTTAAGAAACATTCACCCTTAGAATGGGCCATGTATGATGATGAATTTCATCAACTTGATCTCATAGGACCAAGGAAAAGATACCTATCTTGTCACCCAAGATGATTAGGCAAGATATTTGACCTTCAAATTCAAACTTAGGAGCTTGTGGTGCAAAAGAAAATTGTTTGTGTATATATGTACTCTGTAGCGTTCGCTATTTTCAAGATACTTAAAATTAGTCAAAGATGAACTGAAACTTGATGTTCTTCTACTAGAGGTACATTCTAGATATGAAAAAAATTTTTAAGACTGGGAAAGAGATAAATGTACTGAAAGTCTCAAACACATCCTCTTCATCAAACAAAAAACACTCGATGATTATACCTAACATACACCATTATGATAGAGTTAAGGTATGATGCTCAGAATATGCTATATGATTTTGAATTTCTTCTAAACAAATCAATGATATACCTTATATATTCTTTAAATCAACTCATAATATAATATTTAAGTCTATGGAAAAACATACATGTTGAGAAGGTTTATAACTAGATTTTATCTCACTAGTCTTTGTTTCGAGAACCAAGAGAATGGACCCATGATACAACAACATCGATCAATTGGTATAGAATCTTTTGTGAGAAACATAGCCATCAAAATATTGATCAATAAGGATTGCACACCTATTTGGATTATGAACAAAAAGGCCATGGATAGACGATATGATTTCTCCAACCAAGTTTCCATCTTCCCCAAGATGTAAAATATTCTACAACATATATCCTTTCAACAACTCAGGATCGTAATATTCTAGTTTATCGCTGTCCAACTATCAAAGTTAGAGTGAATAGCACTGAAAAAAATGAATCTTCTAGTTGAACTTCTCAAAAATTATGCACATGGTTTCCTCATGAAGATGAATGAAAACCAAAGCTAATCCAAGCTTTCAGTTAAACAAAAAAATGAAATGCATCAAATGAAAAGAAGAAAGCTCTCATGCAAAAAGAAACTAAGACTAAAGCCATCTTGAGCTACAACCTAAACTAATAATAACTAGTGGCTTTTATTCAAGAAACCAAGACAAGCCAAAATTTATTCTACTCATGTAGAAATATAAGTAATATTTGTACTAAGCAAGAATAAAAGGAAGTAAAAGAACTATGCTACTCCTATTCCTACTCTATCCTACATTGGATGAAAACTGACTATGTGAAAACATAATGTCAATGTAGCCATTCGATCAACTCCAAACTTGCAACCACATGTTCATCAAAAGTCAATAGCAGAAATTAGAGTAGTGAGAGATAAAAGATAGGAAGAATTGAATCACGTAAATCTCTACTTAGCATGTGAAAGTTGGTATCATTATTATTCATGGGAAATATAGACATGTAAGATCCCTCCAACCAAGCTTTAATTGCATTATAAAATTTACAATGACCACCATAGGACTATTGGAAGGAATTTAAAAATGAGTGGCATACTTGATGAGACCCATAAATGAAATTTGCATGCCATGTACCTCGTGGGAGAGTATCAATATCGGTGTTATCATATATTACAGAGGTCAAATCAAGATAATGAGAACCTGGCATAACCATTGGTCGAAATTGAAATGCATCATTATCCAGGAAAGTCTCCCTAAGCCCACATATGTTGAGAGGAGAAACGATATCTAATTGTTTTAGGGAAACGTTGAGCGAAATATCACTCCAAGACTTATCCTATAACATCATCAAAATCATGTGAGGAGTTCTAGAGTATTGAGATAGACTCCAAGGACGAGTGATGCATCTACCCATGAAGATTGACATGCGATTCTAGAGCAGATTTAGGTGTTAGTGTTTCTTGGATCAACTCAATGTTTCTTATGTGTTGTATGGTGATGGGATGTTTATTTGATATAAATTATTCATGGACATAT
Organism: Picea mariana; assembly: GCA_032191745.1. Lineage (NCBI taxonomy): Eukaryota > Viridiplantae > Streptophyta > Pinopsida > Pinales > Pinaceae > Picea > Picea mariana. The sequence goes on along the minus strand of JASDQU010013476.1, from coordinate 6,747 downwards.
AAAAACCTTTTGTGTTATGAACACCTTATATTTTCTGTCAGTAACATCTATGGATTGAGGTTAGAAATATCAGATCATACATGATAATTGGATGATACATTCATGCTTACATTCAATTCTGGAACATAAAAACAGTCACCAAAAATAGGGTTATCATTATCAAATTGTGATTCAACATGTTCCAGAAATTTAAATTGCAAAGGACTTTGAGATTTGTGCTTACTGGATGGACTATCATTAAGAAATATTTTTTGATCAATCAAAGCTGGACAATCTTCTTGTTCTTGTTTTATCATTCAGTTTTTCATTGTAAGAAAAGTGTGAAGATTGCACTGCACGATAAAAATGTGGGTGCTCATATGGGTGATTATCATCAAACAAATTCATATAAAGAGAATGAAGATCTTCACATCCTGAAAATGATGGGATTTCCTCAATGAGAGGTTTGTTATAGACCAAATTATACTCATGATTCTCTAAAGGGGAGACACTAGATTGTTCCCACTCTGGGTCTAAGGGGTTTAATATTTTTGGTAAATATTCCCCCATAGTTGTGACAAAGTGTTGATTAGAGATCATGTACCCCCCATCATTCATTACAAGATCATGAATTTCCGTGAAGGATATATTTGTTACTTTTCCTAGTGCTACATTATCATTCAAATCTACAACAACTTGGTGAATTGATTATTCATTCAATATAGATTCAATATCATCTATTGAAACAATTTCCTCAGATGGTTCTTTGAAATCAAATTACAGAGTATCATATGTCTGAGGATATGAATGAATGGTCTGTAGGTTTGAAATTATTCCTTTGGGATACAAGGTGATCGAATATTCATTGTGTAGATATGAATCCTGTGAATGAGAGATAATTTGATTATTCATATAGTAGCCTTTAGAAATAGAGATGAGGTATGAAAACCAATCAATGATTTCTTGGTTTGAGGGTTTGTCACTTTAAGGAAATCTAAAATAAATCTACATGACTCTTTGAAATAAATCATTCACAAACTCGTTCTGAGCCTACAGATTTCTTCAAGTTCATTAAAGAGTTCATCATAAACATAATCTACATGAGAAAAGATAAAGAATTGCATGAATTATTTCCATCTATGTATCGATTTCACTGGTAATGTCCTAAAGCAGGCTTTAATCCATCCTTCAAATGTGAGGATAAATAATTGACAAATTTTATTGTACCAAACAATATTAAGATTTTGTCGTGCAATATTAAACTGACTGAGATGTGTGAATGCAGAGACATTCCCTTCACCACCGAATTTTGATTTGGACAAGAGATTAAGTATCTTGATTGAGATGCCCCCGGTGGGTCTCTGAAGACTCAAAGGGTTATCCCATATAGAGATGTGGAGAGGATCCATGGGTTGGTTAAAACAATTTAATGAAATGACTCCACATGGGTAGGCTTGTCATCTGACCCTCCTTCTAGAGCCAATTCTATTGACACGAAAAAAATTACCTTTATCAATAGAATGGATTACCCTTGATAAGAAGTACCAATTATACCTCTCATCATTTGGAATAGGGAACCCATCCAGGTTATGGCTCGACAACCATTTCTAGTTTGGGGTTTACTGGTTACAGGCTGGTCTATTGATGAAGGATTCTAATCTAAAGTATGATATGAAACTAATCTAAAGTGCATGCATCTAGATGGAAAAGGTAACAAGAAAGAAAACATTGAATCAAACGTGCTCCTGTTGATGACCCAGGAAATAGTTCACACATATCATAGACAAGAATAGGAATAAATAATTGCAAACACATAATAGTCTAGCATTTAAACAATCATTTATAGTCACATGTCCACAAATTTAGACAAATATTCCCTAAAGAACCGAAATACGAATGGAACAAACATACATGTGAATAGTCTACAATACAAAGTACATTCTTACACTACCCAAGTGTTGAAAAAAACACAACATTATAGTCCACACATGTGAAACACAAGAATCAAAGTTCTATAGAAATTATCTTGGCCAAACATGCTTCTCCTCAATACAAGTTTCAATAATAATACATGAAATCTCAAAGATCCAAAATCCCTTACTTCGAATGAAATCCCTTCATTTATTGAGATTCACCTTGACTCTTGGCATTTTACCTTCCCGACTCTTGACCTTCCTCCTTCCCAACTATTGACCTTCCTCCTTCCCCACTCTTGACATTCCCTTTACAAATTTTTTTCCTTATCCTCTAAGGCATGATGAGGGAATAATGACAATATAAATTTTCATGATCTAATATATCCGACATTATATGCATTTACATTTCAAATTTTGTCTTTTAGTGCTCGTGGGCCATCATGGATTTTGACCCTAGTTCACCTCATACAATGTGATGAATAATCTGAACATTGGGGGTCTCTCCTTCCTCTATGCTTGGGGCTTACATACCACAAGGATTGTACTTCATCTTCTGTCATTTGGGATTGATTCTATTTTGTCGATGGATTCTCCTATGCTGGTGTATTATCCATTGTTGTAGATCACATTTGCAAAGATGGCGCTATGTCTCTGTAGTATACTCCTTTACACACTATGTATTCCTATTTCTGAATGCGTTCTTTATTTAGATGGTACCTAGGTGTCATTCAACATCAAATACTTGAGTTGACCATACATAACATTTCGAAATATAAATTAAAACATGTTTAACCATGGATAAATTGATTGGAAATTGAGTGAGAAGTTCAGATATACTTCCCTGAGTATGATATCTGGTCCTTTTGATGGTTGTTTCATGGACATCCCCTATTGCAATGCCGTGTTATTGAATTTTGGGTTGATGACAATATGTCAATATGGAAAATAAAAAATATATGATGAATGGTGAGGAACAACTTGAAACATATAAATGTGAAGTTGCATACCTTGACGAGACCTTTCCAACGGTATAAGGAACACATAAAATGGGTATTGAAGTCAAAAGTTATGGCCAAAATATGAAATGCATTTTTACAAGACCTGTCACTGTATCAGAGGTTGGAAGTTATTTTTCTTCTGGTGTATCGACATTGGAAGAAGGATCATCTCTGGTATGTTAGCACCAAAATAAATATTGATCTCCAGTATGTCGGTGCCAAAATAAAGACCGAGCTCCGACGTATCGACACCAGAAGAAAGATTGAGCTCTGACGTCTAAAGGAAGGAAAATAAATTAATTAAAAAAAATAAGTGTGGGGACCATTTTCCACATCGGCGAAGATGAGTTGATTCCATCAAAAATGGGAATATCAATGGGAAATGGGTGATCTCCTCTTCTTTATCGGTGAGAAAGAGATTTCTTTGCCGACACTAGGTGTATCAATAGTTCAAAGGGATGATGAAATCCCTAAGGATTGAGATCTAGTATGAAAACTTGAAAATACAGGCTGAACAATGAGGAATATCCTAAAACCTATAGATAGGAAATTTTATAACTCGAGGAGACCTTTCCAACGGTATATAGAGTGTATGAAATGGGTTATGGAGTCAAAAGTTATGGCCAAAATACAAAAGACAATTTTACAAGACCTGGAGGTGTGTTAATGCTAGAAACAAGATTTCCTCTACTTTATTGACAAAAGAAACAAGATTTATTCTGGTGTATCAGAAAAAGAAACAAGCTTGCCTATGGTGAAGGAAGACATTTGAAAAAATTTTAACTGTCTTTTTTAATGGCAAGAAACAGTAAGAGCATGAGTTCAAAAGTCCATAACTTTATCATACAATGTCCAGTTGAGGCACTGTTTTTTGCAATGTAGAGAGCAGAGGGAGAGGTCTAGTGAGAGACCTTACAACTTCATTCAATTATTTGAGTAGATTCATGTTTAATGAAGGTCACAATTAATGAGGCTTTCTTGGTGGGAAATCCTTGGAAATCATTTTGGCACTTTGAAATCTTAGATTTTGATTCCGTTAGTGGCGTTGGAATCGTAATCCTGCAAAAAATACATCTAGCCTATTTCAAGAGTGAAAAAACCACTTTGACCAGTACCCAAAATTGCAAGCAAAGAAATTTTTTAATGAAAGTTTGGACCCCGTTCTCGCTACTGCTTTGCCCAAATTCAGTTTCGTCAATTCATGTGGCATCTGTGTTATATAGGATATTAATCCATCCATTAGAACCAAGTTTATACATCAACGAATGAGAAATATTGTCCAACAAAAAAAACCAACTGAAGTTTGGAGAACTTGCCACTGAGTATGTGACAAGAGTACCAATTCTTCTTTGAGATGAAATTCAGAACCAACCCATGTCCTGTAGATGTTGTTATTAACCCACCTAACAATAAGCATCACTTTCATGATAAAGGTTAGTCATAGAATCAAAAGGTGCAAAATATACACGCTGGTATGATATGCGTAATAAAAGTTGTTAGAAACACACACAAACTCATCAACATTATTATAATATTCAATCTCGACAACAACATGATGTAAATTAAAATCAACAAGCAATCAAAAGAACTCGCTTAGTGGGCATAGTGAAAAGGGTCTGAGTTGGAGGAAAATAAGAGAGGCCTCAAGATGTGAGTGTCTCATTGATACATTGTGTATCGACGAAGATATGAGAATATCACTGATACATTGTGTATTGATGAATATAGAAGAATCTTGTTGATACATCGTGCATCGTCGAGAAATAGAGATCCTGCATACATACATATAGATGGTTGGAAGTGGATGGAGCACTGGTGTGTTAACATTCATGGGAAGATTATCGCCGATGTATTGGCGGTTGAGAGTCATGAGGGGATGTTTATCGATGTATCAACACTTGATTTTTGATTAGGGGCCGATACACAATGGCTATGTGAAAATTTTATAAGTGCTAGCTCAATTTGTGTATTGGCGTGGGGAGTGGTAAGTTCATTGATATGTATCAATGTTAAATGATTGATCAGGCACCGATACATAAGAACTTTACAAATTTTTTCTAAGTGTTAGTTTGGGCTATGTATTGGTGCTCAATGAATGATTGACATCGGTGTATAAATTCTCAAAGAATTATCACCGTTGATACACTAGAAGATGGAAAAAAATATCTAAGTGTTGGTTCTTCTTTGTATTGGTGGGAAAAAAGAGTATGTTTTCAATACAGACTGAATCGATGAGGGAAAGATGATGCTCGTCGATATAGATTGTATTGGTAGGGAAAAGAATATTCCCGCCGATACACTGTGTATGGGTGAATAAAAAGGGAACTCACCGATACATTGTGTATTTGCGAGCCAAAGTGATCTTAAGAAAATGTTGAAAATAGTAAAGTCTAGAAATAAAGAAGAGAGTCTTGGGATTTATCATTTGCACGAGATAGTCTAGAAGGTTTTCCAATAGAAAAATGGTGAATAGAAGAAATTAGGGAGGGTGTTGTGTTGGCACAACACCACCTAATTTGTATGCATTCATAGATCACAAAGAAAATTAAAGCAAGGTTGGGATCTTTCAAATGTTTAATGATACTAGTGGCCACACAATCCTCATCAATCTAACACATTTAATTACAACAAAGTAATTTAATTAAACCCTTACATAGAAAACCTCCAAAATATTTATAGTTTGTCGCTTTCAACCACTCGACCACTCTCCACTTCCTGCCCCCCCCATCAATCTGTTCCTGAAGAATAATCAATAAGGTTTTTTCATATTTAAGTAATTGTTATTAACTTGGGAATTGCAAGAGTTAATATTATATTTCCTTACCTTTAAATTTCCTCTCCCTCACAGGGCAAGCGTTCATTCCTTTCCCTTGGCCAAATGCATAAACACTCTCAACAAGACCATGTGAACATGTACATACTACACATAAGATCTCATCAAAATTTATTGTCCTAGAGAGAATTATGAGGTAATAAACATGGGCCATCCATTCTAAGGAAAAGAGATTAACAATGGAGAACAAATTGCAGAGTTGAGAGAAAGTAGTATGTTGAATTTTTATTAGCCCCACCTTCTCCGCATCGATGATCGTTGATTTAATCAATGACGAGGATGCAATTATGAAGGACCCCAATGGTTTGCCTCCCAATCTTTCATCTGCTCCATAGTGCATGAGGGTCATTGATTAAATTGACAGTCATGAGTAATTACAAAGGACCCAATTTTTGTGTCTCACAAGGCTCCTGCCTTGCTATTAGTGCTCTTGTTGCCCAATAATGGGACCATTCTAAAAAAAATCAAGTTAAATATTGACGAGTTAAAATTGGAAAAATTGGAATAGCCCTTCAATTGCAAAGTTAGGAAGTAGATGCTACTTTATTTTGGATGAGTTCATTTATAATATGCCCACTAGATAATCTTATGGGATACATCTACATGTTTGATTGTTTTTTCAGTGCACAATGCATTGTCCTCGAATTTCAAGGATGAAAAAATAAGGGAATGAACAATAATTAATTAATCTTCATGCTTGCATGGCTATAAAATAAGAATCCTTATTCAAGGTTCAGAGGGATATCATTGGTGAAAAGGTTTACGACATGATTCAGTTGTATAGGTTGAGTTTATTCGAATATTTATTAAATCACTATGTAACCATCTCCCTCTTTGTACTCAAATCTTTGTTACCTAACAATTTCCTTCCTACTCAATTTTTGTTTTATGATTCTTAAAATTATATTTAAACTTATTTTAAAAAATCAATATTTAAATTTACTTATAAAGAAGACTTTTTATCTTTAAAAAAAAATCTTCATGGAAAACCATTTTAATGTTAAATTTATCAAATTTATTA
>JASDQU010013475.1:125883-136304 GCA_032191745.1 Picea mariana | reverse complement strand
ACTTTCTGATAATTCATCCAGGTCGGCAATGTATGCAGATACCTTGTCATTCAGGAGATCTCTAGCACGGGCTTTACAGTTCCAAGCTATATGTCCATTTTTGTGACAATAGAAGCATTATGTTGAACCCTTGGTTTTTCTCATCTTACCTTTTGAGTACAATGCAATTTCATGCTGACTACCTGCATCCAAGTTTTCAGAATATGTCCTTTTTTCTTTAGCTAACAATGATGTTACCATTCCTTCCAATGTTTGTGAGGGTAACTGAGTTAATGTAAATACAACATTGCTATACTTAGAAGATAGACTATTCAATAAAATTGCTTTAGCATCATCTGGATCTACCTTGACACCTGTTTCAGCTAATTGTCTAAGTAGAGACATTAACTCATTTATATGAGTAGAAATACGGGTCTCTTCATGCATTTTGAGACTAAAGAGTTGCAGCTTTATAGAGAACTTTGCATTAGTAGCTTTTGCCCCAAATAATTTACTTAATTCCTCCCAAATTTCGTTAGATGATTTTGTTAAATCAATCAAATGTAATTGCATATCTGAAAGAGCCAAACCAATAATAGCTTTAGCCTTTTCTTCCCTCTTTTTCCATTCAACAAGGAGTCTCAGATCATTAGGTGCTTGTTCTGTGCCTTTTACTATGCTCCACAAACCTCTATTCATCAAATGCATTTGAATTTTAACTTTCCATGTATGGAAATTATTACCATCAAATTTTTCCATAGGTAAAGAATCCATATTACCTTACCAAACCTTATTATCTGACGGAATCTTACACAATTTCTCGCAGATGATGAGTCTCTTTGTAGCAGACAACAATCAACGATCTCGGGCGAGGACAATTCTCAGGCGCTCTCCTCAGTTCAGCGGACGGCGTCTATTCTTTCAGCAATCACTCCTTCTCCAGCGATTTGATTCAGATTTACTCACACATCATCACAAAAGCATCGATTAGAATAGATCTGATACGGCGGCATAGAGTTTATGAATTTGCCTTCACACAGAGTTTGACATCGCTCCTCCTTTACGGAAGATCCTCTTAGATGCACACGCCATCGCTCCTCAACTCTGATACCATGATAGAATAGGAAAAATTAGCTTTGGTAGGAGAGCACACATCAGAATTATTATATTGCATTGAAGAACATTACATATATATAGCAGAGAAGCAGGGTTAACAGACTCCCAAATAAACGGATCTGAACCGCTCGTGAATCTGCTTGTAACAATAAGATTTTATTCTCCATTATTCTCTAACACGTTTACCTATGCTATTCATTTTTTTTCTCCTAGAGTTTTTCAGTCTCTGCGTTGGCATACCCTTCTGCATTTTTTATTAATAACCCTTGCGCCTTCCTTGTTCTCTGCGATGGCGTGCTCTTGCTGCGAGGTGTTATGGGTACCTTATAATCAACAATTTACCACCAAATACTCAACAATTCTACCACTTGTCACTCAGAGTTTTACCTTGTTACTTAGCCCCCTTTCCTTATTTTACTCAACAAATTTATCTGTGATCTCTGCGTTTTTACTCGAATATAATTAAACTTCTGCATTTTATTAAAATTTTGCCCAGATTATATTTATCCTGGAATGTAACCCACTTCACCACAAGGTTTTTCTTTTTATGCATTTTCATCGAGCCCCTTCGTCTTAAGTTTTGAGATTGGTTGATTCCGTCAGCAACGAGGATGAGGTCGTTTCAGTGTGCATCGAGGATTCTCTAATGACCGGAGCCGATCTAGAGAACTCAAGCTCATACATTCCTGTTGGCTCATTTCTGACCATTCCTTAATGCCCACGAGATCCAGTACCATCGTTTTATTGGAACACTGTTCACCTTGGGGGCCTTATGGGTCAGTTTAGGGGATATAGAGACAGGATTGGTTGTGTGGAAGGTAGTGCTTAAGACATGCGCTAGAGCCAGCATGAGGGGAGTGCGCTTTACCTTAATTTCTCTATGGATCACCAAGTTGCCTCTGTGTCTCATTAATTGGTCACTATGTATATTATTATTATCTCTGAGCATCTTAGTCATCTCCGCATTGCCCCAACAATTTCACCTCGGCGACCCCTTTTCCTGATTTGTAACCGTGATTTTTTGGACGGACACATCCTCAGCCTTATAACTTCGCTTGCCCAGATTTTGGTCAAATCCGTTATCTTGCTACCCACCCTCTCCTAGTTTAACCTTCATTGAATTTATTACTGTTATGTAGTCGATCACCCTTGAGTCCATGTCGACAAGGTTGCGCGAAACCCCTCCTCTGGCTCCTATGGTATCTTGCCTTTGTTGTTGCTTGCCTTTGTTGTTGCGTAGTGCAGGAAATACAACCCGTGGGCTCTCCTCCTTGCGCCTTGTGGTTGGTCTTGGGTGTGTTTGGGCATTGGGATTTAGTATGAGAGCCTGTGGCTTGATATTTTTTTAATGAAGTCGAAGTTTGGGCCTCTGTCCCATCTTTTTTAATTAATATAAATCTTAGTTATAATGCTCCCTTACGTTGATTTCTCTAGTCTTTTGACATGTGAGTCGTTGATTAGTACCTTGTATAATTGCTTGCTAGTGGATCTTCCTAGGTTTTCCTTTACATGGAACTGTTGACTTGGGTCTTACTTCGTTCCTTACACCATGGATAAGCAAGTGGGCACTTAAATTCCTTATTGTGTTACACTGGTATGTTATGATCTCCTTAGGCCTTAGATAGGATATGCAAGTTAGTTTTTAAAATGTCTCGTCTATCCTTTTAAGGGGAATATTTTTTTCTTTAGCTCCAATGCTTTAGAATTATAAGTTAGCATTGGATTCTTTCCATTTTTACTTTTACGATTGACCGTGTTGGTACTTTAAGGAGGAAGGTTCTAGTTGTTAACTTCTTATTAGTTGTTATTTTGTTTTCTTTAGTTTTTAAATGGATAGATAATGAAAGTGGTGTTATATTGAAGGCATTGATCTTCTTGGGTGCTCCTAATTAATTGTAAATCGACTTCTCCTTACACCCTCCTAAAAGATATCCTAAATATGAATTGAATAGTTAAGCTACTCGATATTAGACTACAATTATGCGCTTGATTCAATGCTGTTATGCCATACCCTCCTTATGCACTTCCTTTATCGCTGAAGATTTTATTGAGATAGAATAATATGTTGTATCTTGGATTGGATTCATTTTGATTAATCTTAAATTCATTAATCAGTAAACGCCTGCATAAAAAAATACACCCTTTGATAATGTTTTCATAAAAATGATTTATTATTTTTATTCTCTTACGCCTTGCGAAATAAAGTCAATGTCTCTTGCGTCTTGAATTGTTGGTGTATAATGGATGGATTAACTAAATAAAATGCTCGTATGCAAATCAATAATGTGATGTATGATTAGTTGAGTAATTAGACTCCTTATGTGCACTGATAATGTAATGTAATGTATGATGCTTATATCTTGGAATTATCTCATGAATGGAATTTAATGTCATGAATGATGGTTTTAAATTTTAGTCTTCTTGCGTAAAATAAAAATTTATTATGAAGAATGATTGCACATTGTGATAGGGATTTAGGCCACGAATATAACTAATACTTGCTTTTGCGGCTTGGATTTAATGTGGTTTATGATGTGTTATGCTAATGATTACTTGCGCGCCATATTTAAATTGTGAATTAGGATTGATGGATCGATGGAATTGATTATCGTTGATGTTTTGGATTTAGCATAGTTAGTTTGGACTTGAATGTGTTAGGGGATGTAGAGACATACTTTTTCCTCGAAACAGTCACCAACCCTGAGACCTTAAATGGTTAAAATCAATTGGAACCTTGGCTTGAGAATTGCTTATGTGTCCTGTAGGTCTTAACCTTGCAGGGTAGGTTGGGCGGGTAGTATCTTATGTCATTTTTATTATTATCTTTATGATCCTTAGGTTATCGTTATGTTATCTCTTGTTATCCTGGTGTTATCTGTTGATTACCTTTATAGATGAGTTGAGTAGTTTATGATTTGTACTATTATACATCATTACTAGTTGTGAGAATGAAATGATTATGGGTTGCTAATTATTTGTGTTAATGTGTTAATATTGTTTCATTAATATATACGAATGTTGTTTTGATGATGTTGCTATTAATTGTGATGTTTTAAATTTCCTAACGCGATTTTTTTTTACCTGTTGTGCTTCGACTTTTCTCATATGTAACAGAGGGATCTTACAAAAATTCTCCAAGTAGGAAGCAACACCTTAAATAACTTCCATTCCCCAGGAACGTTTCAACCAATACTTCTTTCAAACTTAACCAATGACCCTCCTGGATTTCTGAGTGATCGCAAAATCATCCGCAAGTCACCAAGGTATGCTATGCCTCATCCAGTGTCCCATACCGAAGGAACGCAAGCACCAACCAAGTCACTTAGTCTGTTTTCTGCTAATTCAGGTTGATTGCCAAAAATTCTTGGTCAAATTCTTTGCTAACTCTATCTATCTCCTAGAACAAAACCTCCTTGTACCTCTACAAGCATCCAAAATATGGAACTATCCTCGCGACATTCAAGTCATCCCATGACCCAATAATTTGGATAAGGCACCAACATACTAATCTACTACATCCATCCTCTCAAACTCGGCACATCCATACCTCACAACCCACTTCACCACAATGGCATGTCCAATGTGCCTCAACAAAGAGTTACGAAACTTCCTCAAGTCATCTCCATGGTTGGATCCAAATATACCTAAGTCCACCACTAGACCCATCCAAGAAGTTCATTAGAAGATCTCCGCATATTCTCCCAAGTGCACGCATCCCAATTACTACAGGAGTTATTTGAATTTGCACCACTTGAGTTACCCTCAAGTCTACAGGGTTTCACTTTCAATTCTGTTGTTTTTTTTGAAATTATATTGCAATTAGAAATTGTTTAAAATTTTTTACATCAAAATATAGTTAGAAATGAAAAATAGTTCAATGAAAAAGAAAAAAATTAATGAAATAAAGAATGAAATAAAATTAAAAAACAATTGAAAGAAGGAAACATAAAAGAGAAGAAAAAAATGTTTATTTTCTTTTAAAACTTAAAGGAAAGTTTGATACACATTAATGTTGTACAATGAGGGAGATGTGTAATTCCTTCAGTTCTCAACATGAAGTTGACACATGAAATTTAAAAAATATATTAATAACAAAAACATATTCCAATGCTATCCATAAATAAAATATTTTAATCTCCACTTTAAGTAAACTATTTCTGTATCTACCTTTTTTAGTTTGTGGTTAGGTTCTTTCTTATAGATTAAACATTTGAATGGTGTGCAATTAAGTATGAGACAGATGTGTAATCCCCTTCATGCTCAACATGGAATTGCACACACTTATACACACATACATGCATACATTAAAAACCAACTTAAATCCATCTTAACTTTATCTATATCATTAAAAGATAGGAATCAAGTCCTTCAAGGTAATTTTTTTTTAAATTGAAAGAATTTGAAAAAAGATTTTCACTTAGAGGAATTAAATCCCACGATCATATAATAAATCCAGTGTTAAAATAAATTTAAATTGATTATTAATATAATTAATGGGGCTTTAATCATAGATGATCTTTTAATGAACACCATTTCATATGCACCAAATATTCTTGGTGGTCACAATAAATGAAAAGCTGTGATTTCAAGCATTAACTTTCGTGCATGATAAAAGATATCTGTTTGACATTAAAAATGGTGATTATCAGTTCACTTTAAATTTATACTCAATTTATGTTTTTTACTAAATTTGATTTTTTATTGATTTTTATTTTTTTACTACATTTAGGTTTAGGCTTTTTTACTAAGCCACAATGATCTTCATTTTACCATGTGTTCGTGGGTGAGTGGAGATACTCTGCTCCACCTACTTTACGAATTGTGAATGAGTTTTTTAAAATAATTTGCATGAGTAGAGAGTTAAAAATAATGTTGCGTGTGAGAGTTATTTATCTTATTTACCTCTATGCTACATGTGTTTTTGGGAGGTTGGATATCTGGATCAGGAATCCCATGAGAAACAAAAGATTGGTTTGCTTTGATCAAGGAATCCCACGGGAAACAAGCTAATAGAAACAAACTATTGACCCACTTTGGTAGTTGCTCACCAAACACGAAGTGAGCGAGTGTCACTCTCTTTGTTATATTTACTATAGAAGATTTTCGCCTTTCATAATAAGTATTACAGTTTTATTTCAATGTGGTTTGTTTACCTTTGTTTTAGGTTTTAAATATTTTTAAATAAAATTAGGTTCGATCCGCATTAGGTTTTAAATATTGGAAATTAGGTTTTAAATCATTTTAAATAGAATTAGAATTTAAATTTTTCCAAAATATTGAAATAAGAAATATAATTAGCTTTTAAATATTTCCAAATTGTGTAGCTCATCCATGAGGAGAATGTTACAGCGGAGGAGATCAAAGAATTGTTGTTGGATTCTAGAGGATATCTAGCTTGATAGAAACTACCTACAATTGCTCAACTTCCTTCTTTCTTAGAAAAGAATAATATTATTTCAATCAGACCATTTTCTCTGAATCGATTCTAATATACAAGATTTGATGTTATATTTTCTTTAGATACCCACATTTCAAATTGATGACAGTATGTTAGGGAATTCATGTGATAACATGTTCTGTCTCACTAATCTTTAGTGAGTCATGTTCGCAAGGATAGTTTATTTCAAAGAATTAGATTGAGATTCATTTTGATAGAGTTTATCTTTGATGGTAGCTATTTTAATAGATGTTTCATTCATTTTGATAGAGTTTATCTTTGATGGTAGCTATTTCAAGAGATGTCTCATTCATTTTGATAGAGTTTATTTTTGATGGTAGCTATTTCAAGAGATGTCTCATTTGTATATGTACTAAATTTTTTCTCATAAATGAAATAGTGTTAATTAGTGGTTATGCGAGTTTAAAATAATTAGATGTATGTGGCAAATGGTAATATAGGTTCTCATTGTATTATGTTTTAAGTTGTTGTAAATAGGTCATAAACATTGTACAACCTAGTTCCTACTTAAATATGGATTTAAACTTTTTATTATTATTTCTAGTTCAATATTAATTATAAATTTATAACTTATTTATAAATAATATTTTTTTATATAGGTTTTGTTTATTGCATCTACAATTTAATATGGAGAGATGATCATATAACATAATACATTAAAATTATAATAAACAATTAAAATAATAATAATTAACTAATCAATTAATACTACAAAATAATAAAAAATTATATCTGCTCCATCATATATATATATATATATATAGTATGGAGGATATTTTCATATAAAATAACATATTAAAATAATAATAAAACATTAACTGCTAACAATTATTGGTTGACTTCTTTACTAAGTCTATCCATGTCCTAGAATGAAACTGCCTTACACCTCTTCAAGCATCCAAAATCTTTCACTATCGTCAGGGATGTCAAGTCATGACATGAACCAAAAATATGGAAAAGGCACCAACACACTCATCTACCTCCTCCATCCTCTCAAAGTTGACACATCCATACCTCACTACCTATTTTACCATAGTAACATGTCTAATGAGCCTCATCAAAGAGTTAGCAAGCTTCCTCAAGCCACCTTCATGGCTACATCCAAATATTACTAAGTCCACCAGTGGACCAATCCAACAAGGTCAACGAAAGTTCTCCACACCTTCTCCCAAGTGAATGGGTCCAAGTGCTACATGACTACTTGAGTCACCCTCAAGTTTTCACTTGCAATTCTATTGTTTTGTTCAAAATTTTATTGCAATAAACAATATTGTTGTGCCATAGGGGATGTGTAATTCCTTCCGTTCTGAACATGGAGATGAAACTGACATTTAAAAAATATATTGATAACAAAAAAGTATTTCAATGTTAACCATAAATAAAATATTTTAATGTCCACTTTAAGTAAAGAAAACTTATATCATCCTTTTTTAGTTTGTGGGTAGGTGTTTTCTTATAATTTAAACATTTGAATGATGTGCTATTAAGTTATGAGAGAGAGATCTAATTACCTTCATGCTCAACATGGAATTGACAAACATATATACACACATACATGAATACATTAAAAACTAGCTTAAATCCATCTTCACTCTAGATATGTCAGTAAAAGAGTGGGATCAAGTCCTTCAAGGTGAAAACATTTTTAAATTGAAAGAATTGAAAAAAAGGTTTGCACCTATAATAATTAGATCCCCTCATCATATAATAAATCAAGAGTTAAAATGAATTCAAATTGATTATTATAATATTATAAAAGTAATCGTATTTATATCAATATTAAATATATCATTATGCCTATTTTCCTATAGCTATTGAAAATGACTAGAATGAATAGGATTTTAATCACATATGGACCTTTAATGGACACCATTTCATATCTTTTGAATATTTTTGATTATCAAAATAAATGAAAGGTTTTGATTTCAAGCATTAATTTCTTTGCATTATCAATTCATTATAAACCATTTATATTCAATTTAGTTTTTTTTTATTGAGTTTGTATAACATTTTTATTTTTTAATTGCATTTAGACTTTTTTACTAAGCCTCATTGAGCTTCTTTTTACCAGGTTTTTGTGGGTAAGTGGAGCTTTTGTGCTCCACTTTCTTTACTAATTGTAATTGTGAGTGAGTTTTTAAAAATAATGTTACATGAGTGGAGACTTAAAAATAGTCTTCAATGTTCAGAGACTTCTTTAAAACTAATGTTGCATGGGAGACCTATTTATCTTCTTTATCTCTATGTTGCTTGTGTTTTGGGGAGGTCAGATATCTCCATCACAAATCCCACGAGAAACGAAATATCGACCCACTTTGGTTGAGGAATCGAGAAACAAAATATCGACCCACTATGGTAGTGGCTCACCAAGATGTGACGGTCACTCTCTTTGTTATATTTATTGTAGATGTTAACCTTTTATACATAGCAGTTGCATTTTTATTTCAATGTGGTAAAAATTATGAGTGTTGGATAATTCTTGTAAATTCATTATCTTTGTTTTAGATTTTAATTTTTTTAAAATACAATCATGTTTTATCTTAATTATGTTTTAAATATTTGAAATTAGGTTTTAAATCTTTTTAAATAGAAGTAGGATTTAAATATTTCTATTTCTTGAAATATAATTAGATTTTAAATATTTCCAAATTGTTGAACTCATTAAACTCATTCATGGAGTCAATGTTAAATGTTAGGAGATCAAATTATTGTTGCTCCATGCTTGAGGATATCTATCTTGACAGAAACTAGCTACATTTGTTCAACTTTCTCCTCTGGCTAAAAGCATAATATTTTAATAAACTAAAAAGCATAATATTCTTTCAATGAGACCATTTTCTTTGAATGGATTTGATATACAAGATGTGAAGTATGTTATATTTTCTTTAGATACTCACATTTCAAATTGATGACAATGTGTTAGTGCATTCATGTTATTGTATATAGAGGGTGGGAGGGGGGGCATAAATGGAGAATTTCAAATTGATGACAATGTGTTAGTGCATTCATGTGATTGCATATTCTGTCTCAATTAGTAATCTTTAGTAAGCCATGTGAAGGCCATAATTTTGTCACAAGAATAGTTTATTTCACAGAATCACCATGAGAGTCATTTTGATAGAGTTCGTCTTTGATGATATTTACTCCAAGAGATTTATGAGTTGCACTCTTACGAAAATTTTCTCATAAATGAAACAATATTATTTAGTGGCTATGTCAAAGAGCCTAGAGGAGCTCTACAACCCACTATGGGGGAGATGTTCATGTAACATAACACATTAAAATAATAATAATAATAATAATAAATTATGTAGTCTTTATTATATATATATAGAGAGAGAGAGAAAGAGAGAGGTTGGTTGTATATATACTTCAAATGAATAACAACCAACCTAGATTCATTTATCTCTAAATCTATCAAGGGTCCATAAGGATCAAATCTCTTTAGGTGCAAATGTTTTTTAGAGTGCAAAACTTGAAAAAAGGTTAAATATTTAGACTTAGAGAGCTTTGATTCCTCTCGGAGCATGATAGATTATATTTAAATGGATCTAGGATGGTTTAAAGATATGGATTTCAACTTTTCTTTTCTATTGTTTCTAGTTCAATATTAATTATACATTTATAATTTTTTATAAATAATAATTTTTATTGCATAAAAACTATGTGCAACCTAGGAGTATGGAGAGATGTTCATGTAAAATAAGGAATTAAAATAATAATAAAACATTAAAATAATAAAAATTTATGTGAGCTTCATTGTGTGTATACTACATTCCAATATAGAGGAGATAACTCATTTAAAATAATGCATTAATAATAAAAAAAATTAATAATAAAGAATAAAAAAAATAATAGTAATTTATGT
>JASDQU010013475.1:62403-99809 GCA_032191745.1 Picea mariana | reverse complement strand
TGGGAGNTGCGTATGAGGATCAGTCAGACAGTTTGTGTTGTAACGTTTTGTTATGTTATGTAATGTAGTCATTAAGGGGGGGATTTAGATAATAATGACGTGTTGGGAGTAGCTGGAGGAGGTTGAGATATTCCCTCAACCTCTCCCACAATAAGTGGATCAGTTGGATCTCACTCCAACTATTTATGTACGCCTTGTTTCTAAGTTTATGTGTGCAATAATACAATCTGTTCTGTGTATGAGCCTAATTCTTTCAATCTTCAACTCACATCTCTCTCATACTTAATTGCACAGCATTCAAATGTTTAATCTATAAGAAAGAACCTACCCACAAACTAAAAAAGGTAGATACAGAAATAGTTTACTTAAAGTGGAGATTAAAATATTTTATTTATGGATAGCAATGGAATAAATTTTTGTTATTAATATATTTTTTAAATTTCATGTGTCAACTCCATGTTGAGAACAGAAGGAATTACACATCTCCCTCATTGTACAACATTAATGTTTATCAAACTTTCCTTTAAGTTTTAAAAGAAAATAAACTTTGTTTTCTTCTCTTTTATGTTTCCTTCTTTCAATTGTTTTTTAATTTTATTTCATTCTTTATTTCATTAATTTTTTTCTTTTTCATTGAACTATTTTTCTTTTCTAACTATATTTTGATGTAAAAACTTCTAAGCAATTTCTAATTGCAATATAATTTCAAAAAAAAACAGCAGAATTGAAAGTGAAAACCTGTAGACTTGAGGGTAACTCAAGTGGTGCAAATTCGAATAACTCATGTAGTAATTGGGATGCGTTCACTTGGGAGAATATGTGGAGATCTTCTGATGAACTTCTTGGATGGGTCTAGTGGTGGACTTAGGTATATTTGGATCCAACCATGGAGATGACTTGAGGAAGTTTCGTAACTCTTTATTGAGGCACATTGGACATGCCATTGCGGTGAAGTGGGTTGTGAGGTATGGATGTGCCGAGTTTGAGAGGATGGATGTAGTAGATTAGTATTTTGGTGCCTTATCCAAATTATTGGGCCATGGGATGACTTGAATTTCGAGAGGATAGTTCCATATTTTGGATGCTTGTAGAGGTACAAGGCAGTTTTGTTCTAAGAGATGGATAGAGTTAGCAAAAAATTCGACCAAGAATTTTTGGCAGTCAACCTAAATTAGCATAAAACAGACTAAGTGACTTGGTTGGTGCTTGTGTTCCTTTGGTATGGGACATTGGATGAGACATAGCATACCTTAGTGACTTGTGGATGATTTTGCGATCACTTAGAAATCCAGGAGTGTCATTGGTTAAGTTTGAAAGAAGTATTGGTTGAAACGTTCCTAGGGAATGGAAGTTATTTAAGGTGTTTCTTCCTACTTGAAGAATTTTTGTAAGATCCCTCTGTTACGTATGAGAAAATTCGATGTACAACAGGTAAAAAAAAAATCGCGTTAGGAAATTTAAAACATCACAATTAATAGCAACATCATCAAAACAATATTTGTATATATTAATGCATTAACACAAATAATTAGAAACCCATAATCATTTCATTCTCACAACTAGTAATGATGTATAATAGTACAAATCATAAACTACTCAACTCATCTATAAAGGTAATCAACAGATAACACCAGGATAACAAGAGATAACATAACGATAACCTAAGGATCATAAAGATAATAATAAAAATGACATAAGATACTACCCGTCCAACCTACCCTGCAAGGTTAAGACCTCCAAGACACATAAGCAATGCTCAAGCCGAGGTTCCAATTGATTTTAACCATTTAAGGTCTTAGGGTTGGTGACTATTCTGAGGAAAAAGTACGTCTCTACATCCCCTAACACATTCAAGTCCAAACTAACTATGATAAATCCACAACATCAACAATAATCAATTTCGTCGATCCATCAATCCTAATTCACAATTTAAATATGGCGCCCGAGTAATCATTAGCATAACACATCATAAACCACATTAAATCCAAGCCGCAAAAGCAAGTATTAGTTATATTCGTGGCCTAAATCCATATCATAATGTGCAATCATTCGTCATAATAAATTTTCATTTTACGCAAGAAGACTAAAATTTAAAACCATCATTCATGACATTAATTTCCATTCATGCGATAATTCCAATATATAAACATCATACATTACATTACATTATCAGTGCACATAAGGAGTCTAATTACTCAACTAATAATACATCACATTATTAATTTGCATGGGAGCATTTTATTTAGTTAATCCATCCATTATACATCAACAATTCAAGACGCAAGAGACATTGACTTTATTTCGCAAGGCATAAGAGAATAAAAATAATAAATCATTTTTATGAAAACATTATCAAAGGGTGTATTTTTTTATGCAGGTTTTTACTAATTAACGATTTTAAGATTAATCAAAATGAATCCAATCCAAGATACAACATATTATTCTATTTCAATAAAATCTTCAGCGATAAAGGAAGTGCATGAGAAGGAGGTTATGGCATAAGAGTACTGAATCAAGCGCATAATTGTAGTCTAATATCGAGTAGCTTAACTATTCAATTCATATTTAACTATTCAATTCATATTTAGGATATCTTTTAGGAGGGTGTAAGGAGAAGTTGATTTACAATTAATTAGGAGCAACCAAGAAGATCAATGCCTGCAATCTAACACCACTTTCATTATCTATCCATTTAAAAACTAAAGAAAAACAAAATAACAACTAATAAGAAGTTAACAAATGGAGCCTTCCTCCTTAAAGTACCAACACGGTCAATCGTAAAAGTAAAAATGGAAAGAATCCAATGCTAACTTAACTTGCATATCCCATCTAAGGCCTAAGGAGATCATAACATACCAGTGTAACATAATAAGGAATTTAAGTGCCCGCTTGCTTATCCATGGTTTAAGGAACAAAGTAAGACCCAAGTCAACAGTTCCATGTAAAGGAAAACCTAGGAAGATCCACTACCAAGCAATTATAAAAGGTACTAATCAACAACTCACGCGTCAAAACACTAGAGAAATCAACGTAAGGGAGCACTATAACTAAGATTTATATTAATTAAAAAAGATGGGACAAAGGCCCAAACTTCCACTTCATTAAAAAAAATAAAGCCACAGGCTCTCATACTAAATCCCAATGCCCAAACACACCCAAGACCAACCACAAGGCGCAAGGAGGAGAGCCCACGGGTTGTATTTCCTGCACTACGCAACAACGAAGGCAAGATACCAGAGGATCCAGAGGAGGGGTTTCGCGCAACCTTGTCGACATGGACTCAAGGGTGATCGACTGCATAACAATAATAAATTCAATGAAGGTTAAACTCGGAGAGGGTAGGTAGCAAGATAACGGATTTGACCAAAATCTGGGCAAGCGAAGTTATAAGGCTGAGGATGTGTCCGTCCAAAAAATCACAGTTACAAATCAGGAAAAGGGGTCGCCGAGGTGAAATTGTTGGGGCAAAGTGGAGATGACTAAGATGCTCAGAGATAAGAATAATATACACAGTGACCAATTAATGAGACACAGAGACAACTTGGTGATGCATAGATAAATTAAGGTAAAGCGCACTCCCCTCATGCTGGCTCTAGCGCATGTCTTAAGCACTACCTTCCACGCAACCAATCCTGTCTCTATATTCCCTAAATTGACCCATAAGGCTCCCAAGGTCAACAGTGTTCCAATAAAACGATGGCACTGGATCTCGTGGGCGTTAAGGAATGGTCAGAAATGAGCCAACAGGAAAGTATGAGCTTGAGTTCTCTAGATCAACTCCGGTCATTAGAGAATCCTCGATGCACACTGAAACGACCTCATCCTCGTTGCTGACCGAATCAACCAATCTCAAAACTTAAGACGAAGGGGCTCGATGAAAATGCATAAAAAGAAAAACATTGTGGTGAAGTGGGTTACATTCCAGGATTAATATAAGCTAGGCAAAATTTTAATTAAAATGCAGAAGTTTAATTATATTCGAGTAAAAACGCATAGAGATCACAAATAAATTTGTTGAGTAAAATAAGGAAAGGGGGCTAAGTAAAAAGGTAAAACTCTGAGTGACAAGTGGTAGAATTGTTGAGTATTTGGTGGTAAAATGTTGATTATAAGGTACCCATAACACCTCGCAGCAAGAGCACACCATCGCAGAGAACAAGGAAGGCGCAAGGGTTATTAATAAAAAATGCAGAAGGGTATGCCAACGCAGAGACTGAAAAACTCTAGGAGAAAAAAAATGAATAGCATAGATAAATGAAGGGATATCCATAATTGGATTTGCTGAGGGCGGATACGAAATTGCTGGGAAAATCTAGATGAATAGCAGAGGTGAAACGAAAATTAAAAAAATGGGTTGAGCCAAGAAAGAGGGTGCAGAGCCAGGCCCCTTACATCCACGTGGAGAAAAACAAAATTAAGGGATCCAATTCCTTAAAATTTTAATCAACAGATACATTCTTAGATCAAAGGTTGAGGATGGATGACAACGAGTGAGAAAATTCTAAGAATCAAGAATGGCAACCCATCTAAAATTTAATCCCAACTATACAATATCAAGCAAAATTGCCCAACTAATTTTAGAAATCCAATACACAATTTTTAACTCAATTACAATTACAATATTAAACGTGTTTACCTTAAGGAACGAAATGGCTTGTTGATGTTCTTCGGTAGTTGGCATTCCTCCTTTCTCTCTCTTTCTAATCATCGAGACCTCAGTGGTACCTCCCAACCAACGCTAGGGGTACTCTTCTTCCCCCTTACCCCCTAGCCACAAAGGGGCCACGCACACAAAACCAGAAAAATATCTATCTCCCAACTCACCTTGCAAGGTCAAGCTATCACTCTCCTTTCGAGCTGGGTATCCCAACTCCCACAAAAAAAAATCAGTCAAAGAAATTCTCACATCATCCTCTTTTCCTCCTTACCAATTGTTTTATAGCATTTTTCCAAGACAATCCTTTTGTATATTTTAATTCACTTTTTAATTAATAAATTTTATAATTTCCCCTCCCTCGTACACTTGTCACCCTCTCAATAGATGCATAAGAAGATTTCCAAAATTTAAATTAATTAAAATCCACTTTCCCTCACACTGCCTAAAAGCGCTCCTTAAATGACTCCTTGTTGTGTTTTATTCCTTTATTCCTAATTTAATACTAACACCTTTCTAATTCTGTGTGGAGTTAAAAGTGGTATTCTTCTCTAGTTAACTGGACTCTAGATTCCTCTTTATGTTTACACCTTCCTTTTATATTTATTTTCTTTCTTAACCTAATTTCCAATTTAGTATTTCTTTCACATAACCATATAATTAAATCTTTAGATAAAACTTTTGTCCTATTTAATTATTAACTTGATTTTTCTTCATCCCTCTTTTATTAATTTATTATTTAGTTTTTAGTCTTCTTACCTTATTTAGACTTAGGCTAATTTTTTAACTAGAATTAGAATTTTTAAGGGGATTTTATAGTTAGCAAAATTTCTCATTTAATAATTATTTTAAGGTCGACTGTGTCAAAAAAATTATTGTTTTCTAGGAACCTAGGTTTATTGAATCAACTTTATATAAAATTGCGACGTGCCCTTCAGGACGCACTATGTGCTCCAAGGGTGTCAATCGTCTTTATTCATGTTTTATTTATGCAACGTGTCCTTCAAGACGCACTACATGCTCCAAGGGTGCCACTCGCTTTTGTTCATGTTTTATTTATGCGATGTGCCCTTCAATATTCACTACATTCTTAAAGGGTTCCACTCTTCTTTGATTGATTTTGGTAGTTTTCCAACCCTTGGAGTCCATAATCCATCATGCAACGTTGTGAGAGACTAAGGGCCTCTAAGGAATGAGGACCCCGCTTTACTGCGTGTCCCTTAGAATCTTCATGAACGACTGTCTTTGTCTTCCCTCACGATATCGTGGATCTCTCGAACTAGGTAATCGTGAACCTACACTTTGAGCCACGATGGGAGTGCTACTAAACTATGGCAGGGCTACTTCCAAACATCTCCCTCAATATCTGGTTGTTGTGCATGGCCCCTTTACTCCTAATGTGAGTCTGATTAGAAATCAATCGTCAGCATGAATCCATCATTGAAACATGTCAACAATCCATAAACAACATTATAATATACCCAATCATATGTCACATATGAAAAAAATAAAAATACCCAAATCGTATATAGTCCACTCCCTGAATCGATTTGAAGTCCTAGGGGGTCCATTGATGCCATTGACATCCTCAATCTGTCAAGTTTCCTGCACACTCAGGAGAAACCCGTCAGGAGGAACCATCCCAAGAATTTAGTCTTTGATTATAAACTTCATACAATGAACATATGTCATCTATGGAAGCTATTTCAACTTAGTACAAACAGATACATCATATCAGATACACAAAATCATTCAGAACAAAGAAGGAGAAGATTAACATATCTGAATAATTGGGTTGAGAAAGTCTGTACATATATTACATATAGACTTATATATATACACACACACACAATGCACATAGATACAACTGCGGTTAGTACTATGAACATATTTATTAAATGAGGATTTAATGACGGAAATAGAAACCTCACTTATACAGATATTTGTTGTCATAGTATTTGAACAAACAAATTATACCAATAAGAAATCAACTACATCTCATGTAAGAAACCACTGAATCGAAGAGTCTGAAACTCCTTAAATCTTATTACAGTAATATAATTAATTCGTTGTTATGTTATAAGATAATATAGAAGTAGAATAATCCTTAAGATTAAGGGTTCGAGGATAATTATTAAAGAACATAAATCCCATGCTGACAGAACTTTCTAATCCTTACGTTTTCCATTCATACAAAATAAAAGGGCTCAATTGAAGGAATACACACTGTATAAAGTAATTGAAAAATTAATAACTAAGTATACGCGAAACTGTCCACTCGGTGTTCGTGGCAGTGGACGGTCTAGAATAGGCAATTACAACCATACAGTTCTGTCCATACAACATGTGATTTCAAACTCCTACCAACCTCTTAGAAAATCCCCTTACACAGCCTAAACAACGAAGATTGTACAGATATATATATCATGTTCTGGAAATAAAACACAAAATCGTAACCTTACTCAGACCATTATATCTACTCATGTTGGATCCAATCTAACTATTGCAATTGCATAATAAAACACATCGGCGATAAACATAGGGAATGTCAAAATGGAATAAAATGATATGGTATTATAGATCTATCATAAGTCGATTCAACATTTAGCGTTTGAAACAGGGCCTTTCATCGAAAACGATAACCCTGGTAATTAAATTACAGGGTAGAGTGAGACCCGAGCAGTGATCGATTAAACAATCATTTCACTACTCTAATGAACAGGATAATCCTGTAGAAAATCATTGCTAAAGTTATACTATAACAATCAGTCCCAAACTCTAGGTTACTTTTGGGATTTCTTCCCCTTTTTTCCAAACCCGATAGGAATCTGAGGAAATCGATATTGAATGACCTCTTTTAAAATTTGCAACCGTGATTGTTCGAACTCCAGAAGGGTACAGAAGGGAACTCAAATACCTTTTACACCGAGTACGGAGATGAACATCCGAGATATTTGCGTAGACGAAAAATCCTGGAATAATCACCATACGAAGATTAGAAAATTATATTCAAGGAAAACTTGAGGAAACATGAACAGAATGATAATTGTCTATTTAAAATATCATGCCTAGACATTACTTAACTTCTGATTCCCAGCTCGCATGACTTTTCCCTTATTGTTTTCCGGCTGGATAGACGCTCAAGGCCGAGGATGGATGGGGCAAAAACTCACTGATGGGTACCCTACCATCAAACAAGGCCCATCATTAGTGATGAGTATCAATTCAAAAAAAAACGATTTAAAATGATACAGTGAAAACTTTACACAGTAGTCATGAATAATGAATAGAGTAATCAACTATACTAAGTCCCTTCATACATGGATGATGTATATTATATTGAGTGTTACAAACCTTAAGTATTTATTTTATACCAGAAACATATCTAACTGTCGAGATTAGACTACCATTTAAACGAACAAACATGTTGTTGATAGACGTCATAAACATATTTTTCCCACATGGGACAAAAGCTACTTGATTGTTGAGCTAGTAACAATTTACAGGGGATATATATTATTAATTCAACTATTGATAGAGAAAACCCTGGCCACTGGTTTCAAATCGTAGGGATAGCGAAAATGACTAATAGCATCTGAGAAATTTCAAGGGGCTTTGCTAGTACTGTAAGATATCTTAGCATGCCAAAATCGTAGAGGTCTTTAGTTCAACACTCGACAACTAGCTGAGACCACAAAATAGACAAGATGAATTATACAACGCTTTGTACTTTTCACAAAGGGACTCTTTTGTGAGACTCTAACCTCCCTCGGATAAATGAGAGATCATTTACTAAAACCTAATGGGGGGTGGCGTATACAATAAGACAACAAAGAGTACAGTGACTATAACTAAAGAAAGGTAAACCAGAGAATTCATGAAATGTATAACCCTTTCGATTATCCAAGCTATAGACTGTCAAGCAACCTTCACATCGAACGAATCAGTAACCCGAATGATTGTTATAATATAGAGGGCTCCTAAAGAAACTAACCAGATGCTCTTACCTTATTTTTGCAGATTACCAATGGCAGAGGTCCGCCCAAAACGTTTGGTTCCAGAACGAGTCCACAACTTAAGCATTGATAGTTACAGAGAAGGTTTGATAACTTGACCTTAATCGCAAGGAACACACAAATCTAACGTCAAAAGAAGACTAATGAAAATGGTATCTCTAGTGCCCATCTACTAGTCTAAGGACGCTTAATGGTAGTCTATAAGTTTAGTACTGTAACTAGGGAAAGTTGGCAAGATTTCGGAGGGACACCTTAAACTCGTGATAATCTCGAAGGGGGGGGGGATTCAAAATGTCTTAAACACTCTGGAAGAAGGGTCATTACACCTTCTCGACCGTATCCAAAGTTGATCTTGTCTCAATCCATGGAAAATGGAATTGGCAAACAGTTCAGTTTTCTCGTTCTAGTTTAGTTAGGGCTCGTTGTACTCATCAAAATTTTGTTAAGGAAAGGAAAGCCTCCTTTCAAGAGTTAATTCGAATGGAATGACAATTATCCCTAAAGGGGTGAGATGATAATTGGTTCTTAACTATTGTCTCCATGCCTGATATTCACATGTACTGGGACCACGTTGATAGCAAAGAGTGCATTAAGTTCTCTGCCACCCATACCCAAAGAAACGTATTGGCCACTCCAGAATTTATGAAAGGTCATTCATAACACTCATCTCACGGTAGGCCTTGATGGTGCAGTACATTTGGCAATGGACTTATATAGATATAGGTTATTGCTTAAACGTTTTATGGCGCAATAGGTTTGGTAATAGTTATGTTTATACATATAGAATGTTGCATAAATATTTGGTGGCGCAATGTATTTGGAAATAGTTATATATATGTATATAAATTGTTGCGTAAATATTTTGTGGCGCAATAGTATTTTGAGATTAGACATATATATAGGTTGTTGCATAAACACTTTGGTATATATATGTATAGTCTGCTAAGGACGGGAGTTTAGCCTATGCGGATAGAATAGAAAGAAACACTTATAGGATTGCAAGGAGTCAAGGATTACGAGGAGGAGGTAAAGTCTTATAATTTCACTTATAAAATAGCTTTGGTAAGTATTACTGTGGGAAGAAGAAGTGTTTAATCTCCTTGTAGCAAGATTAGAGTTAAATATGTCTTTAATTTGAGAATCTATGACCACAAAGGTTTTTTTTTTATGGTAATTAGAGGTACATTACAGACCATATCCTCCAGTCGATCCCATCTCAAAGGCGTATTAATGGTGCTTTGATACTTTTTGTTGTATGAAAACTCTAACAATGGAAAGAACTCCTCCCAATGCTTTTTTTGTTCCATCACATACATACGCAACATATCTTCCTAGATTTGGTTTGTTCTTTCTGTCTACCCGTCTGTCTCCAGGTGATAAGAGGTACTAAAATTAAGTTGGGTTCCCAAGCCTCTTGGAAACTAGTCCAAAATCGTCTTGTGAACATCGATCCTCGATCATATATGACCCTCTTAGGCATTCCATGCAATATCACTATCTCGCTGATAAAAAATCTATCTATGTATGGCCCTTGATACGTTGTATGCACAAGGACAAAATGTGCACTCTTCGTCACAGTGTCAACTACCACAAAAAATGAATCGTGCCTCCTTATCATGAGCAACAATCCAACAATAAAGTCCACCAAAATGACCTCCCATTTCGATTCTGGAATAGCGTGTGTTTGCAGTAATCGGGTTGTATGTCTATGTTCAGCCTTCACTTGCTAACATTATAGACATCTCGCCACGTAGTTGACTATGTCCTCCTTCATTCCTTTCTAGAAGAATAAGGGTTTAATCTCTACCCTCATCTTTGTGACTCCTGGATGAGCTATGTACACTGCTCTATGAGCTTTGTTTAAGATCAAACTTCTACACTCATCATTAGGAGATACGTAAATCCAGTTATCAAACCTCATTAATCTGTCGTTTTCCATAGTAAATCCCTCAAATTTTGGTACCAACATGGTTTCTTGATAGATATTTTCCTTAACCTCTTTATCCCAATCATCGTCACACTGTATAGTTAGAATATTTTCATGAAGATTCTTCTGAAGAGGTATCATCGAAAATATGTGTGGTTTCCGACTAAACTCATCTTCCACTCTATTCATTGTTCCTTTTATGTAGGTAACTCAAAATCGTACTCGCTAAGAAGTTCCAACCAATGCCTTTATCGCGCGTTCAAGTCACTTTGCATAAAAATATGCTGCAAAACATAGTGGTCTATTTTCATCTCGAATTTCCATCCAATGTGGTAGTCTCTCCACACTCTCAAGGCATACACAATCGCAAATAACTCCAAATCGTGTGTCCCATAGTTCTTCTCGTGCTTTCTTAACATCCTTCAGATTTAAGTGATCACTCGACTGTCTTGCATCAAGACTCTGCCTAAGACTTCCTTGGATGTTTCTTTGCATACCAAGAATTCCTCGTCCATGTCAGGGAATTTTAGTATTAGCATTGTCGTCAACAACTCCTTGAGCCTTCGAAATCCTTCCACGCATTTCTCGTTCCATACAAACTTATTGTTTTTCTTCTACAATTCCATAATCAGATTTTCTATCTTCGAAAAACCTTCGACGAATCGTCAATAATATCCCACTAAACCCATGAAGCTACGTACTTCGGATATGTTCATCGACGCCAGCCATTCCATAATAGCCTCTACCTTCACTAGATCCACAACAATACCTTCACCAGACATAACATGCCCTAAATAATGAATTCTCGATTGATAAAAAGATCATTTCAATAGTTTATCATATAAATTGTTCTCTCGTAAGCATTATAGTACCAAGTGCAAATGTTTGTCATGTTCTTCCATCATTTGAGAATATATCAAAATGTCGCCAATGAATACTTGAAAAAACTTGTCCAAGTATTTGTAGAAGACTCGATTATTCAAGCTCATGAACACCCCTGGGGCATTTGTCAGTCCAAACGGTGACATGGTAAACTCGAAAATGTCCAAGCCTCATTTTGAATGTGGTCTTAAGAATGTATTCCTCCTTGATCTATAACTGGTGATATCCTGATCTCAAGTCCATCTTCAAAAACACCATCACACCTTTCATTTCATCAAACAAATCGTCCATTCTTGGAAACAGATACTAGTTCTTGATCGTTTCCTTGTTCAATTGATGGTAGTCAATGCAGAGTCTCCATAACCCATCCTTTTGTTGTATGAAAATAATAGGTGCACCCCAAGGTGACACACTTGGACGTATAGGTCCTAGGTCCATCAACTCCTTCAATTTCATTTTCAACTCCTGTAACTCAGGGGTCGACATCTGATAAGGTGTCGTGGCTATCTATTCAGTTTCAGGTTTTAAGTCGATGGAAAATTCCAGTTCCCTTTTGGGCGAAGAACCTGGTAACTCTTTTAGGAATACATTTGCAAACTCTCGTACTACTAGAAGGTTTTCTATTACCTCTTCCATGCCCTTGTCATTTAGCGCTAAGATTGCATATATCTTTCATCCATTGCACATACTCTTTTGTAGCTATACGGAAGAGATGAACCTTAGGGAAACTCCCTGGTTTCTTCCAACAATCACTCGTATTTGTCCCTCTTCATCGATCAAACTTAACCATTTCATATTACAGTCAAGTATCGCATCATGCAATTCCAGCCAGTCCATACCGATCACTACGTCATAAGATCCTAAGATTGTGACGTACAGGTTAGCCTTCATGAAAAAATATTTGAGGTTAAAGTTATAGTCTGTAACCTTTCTTGCAACCTTTTTCATGGCTTCCGAAGCCATTTCCACATAGATAAACTCTTCTTGTTCGACTACCTTTACCTTAATTCTCTTTAGCATTGCACCAGAAGTAAATCTCTCTATAACACCTGGATATATCAAAATACTAACGGTTTGGTCAGCTATGGTACTTGACATATTGAGCATAGTAGACTGGTGCTCATCCTAGAGTTTATTCACCGATGCATGAATCCGGTGGGCCTTTCCCAAATCTCCTACTATATTGTGTCCAGCTAATCTACTTGCTTTGGCCCTCTCAATTGGGCATTCACACTGGTAATGTGGCTCACCACATGTCCAACATACAGTCTTTGATCCACTACTTCTGGTCCCCAAAGTAGAAGTTGATGACCCAACAGCCTGGAACCTTGGTTTATTCTGCTAAACAGGCCTGAACTATTGTTGTTATGGACGACGTTGTTGCTGGTGATGTGGTCCTCAGTACAGTGTTCACTGTCGAGGTGTCGGTCATCATGGTGTTGTGAACGTGGATCCTCTTGAAGTGCCTCGATACCCTGATGGATGTCTAGTTGGCGTCTGATACTGTTGTGCACCAGATGTCAATTGTTCCCTCGATATCGCAGGAGTCCTTCTTTAACCCTCACAAATGATCTTTTCCTCATCTATGAGGACCTTTTGGACAACATCGTGCAACGTATTAGGCATTAATATCCTCATTTTCACACGAATGTTTATGTTAAGGTCAAACACGAACTTATTGACCTTAATCTTCTCAGTGTTTAGATGTGGACATCATTCACATATATTAACGAAAAATAATTAATGCATTGACATAAATAATTAGTATCCCATAATCATTGCATTCATACAACTAGTAATGACGTATAACAGTATGAATCATAAATTGTTGAACTCATCTATAAATCTAATCAACGAATAACAGAGGGATAACACGAGATAGCATAACGACAACTTAAGGATCACAAATATAATCATAAAAATGACATAAGATACTACCCTCCCAACCTACCCTTCAAGGTTAGGACCTCCAGGACACATAAACAACGCTTAAGCCTAGGTTCCAATTTATTTTAACCATTTAAGGTCTCAGGGCTGAAAACTGTTCTGAGGAACAAGGAGGTGTCTACATCACCTAATACAATCAAGTCCAAACTAACTATGTTAAATCCACAACATCAATGATAATCAATTTCATCGATCCATCAATCCTAATTCACAATTTAAACATGGCGCGTGAGTAATCGTTAGCATAACACATCATAGACCACATTAAATCCAAGGCGCAAAATCAATTATCAGTTATATTCGTGGCATAAATTCCTATCATAATATGCAATCATCCGTCATAATAAATTTTCATTTCGCACAAGAAAACTAATATTTAAAATCATCATTCATGACATTAAATTATATTCGTGCGAGAAGTCCAATATCTAAACATCATACATTACATTACATTGTCAGTGTGCGCAAGGAGTCTGATTACTCAACTAGTCATACATCACATTATTGATTTTTGTGCAAGCATTCTATTTAGTTAATCCGTCAATTATACACCAACAATTCAAGACGCAAGAGACGTCGAATTTATTTTGCAAGGCACAAGAGAATAAAAATAATAAATCATTTTTATGACAACATTATTCTAAGGGCGCAAGTAATAGCCACTTTATTTTTTTGATGTCTTCGTGTACTAATTATCGAATTTAAGCTTAATCAAAATCAATCCATTCCAAGATACAAAATATTATTCTATCTCAATAAAATCTTCAATGACAAAGGACGTGCATGAGAAGGAGGGTATTACATAAGAGTAATTAATCAAGTGCATAATTTTAGTCTAATCTCGAGTAGCTTAACCATTCAAATCATATTTAGGATATCTTTTAGGAGGGTGTAAGGAGAAGCTGATTTACAATTCATTAGGAGGACCCAAGAAGATCAATGCCTTAAATCTAACACCACTTTTCATTATGTATCCATTTAAAAACTAAAGAAAATCAAAATAGCAATTAATAAGAAGTTAACATCTCACACCTTCCTCTCTAGAGTACCAACAGGGTAAATCATAAAAGTAAAAATGGAAGGAATCCAATGCTAACTTATCCTTCTAAAGCATCGGAGCTAAAGAAAAAAAATTCCCCTAAAAAGGATAGACGAGACATTTTAAATATTAACTTGCATATCCAATCTAAGGCCTAAGGAGATCATAACATACCTGTGTAACATAATAAGGGCTCTAAGTTCCCACTTTCTTATCCATGGTTTAAGGAATGACGTAAGACCCACGTCAATAGTTACATGCAAAGGAAAACCTAGGAAGATACACTACCAAGAAAATATACAAGGTACTAATCAACGAATCACATGTCAAAAGACTAGAGAAATCAAAGTAAGGGAGCGATATAACTAAGATTTATATTAATTAAAAAAATGGGATAGAGGCCCAAACTTCAAATTCATTAAGAAAAATCAAGCCACAAGCTCTCATACTAAATCCCAACGCCCAAACAACACCCAAGACCAACCACAAGGTGCATGGAGGAGAGCCCACAGGTTGTATTTCCTGCACTACGCAAGAACAGAAGTAAGATACTAGAGGAGGGGTTTCGTGCAACCTTGTCGACAAGGACTCAAGGGAGACCAACTTCATAACAACAATAAATTCAATGAAGGTTAAACTCGGAGAGGGTGGGTAGGAAGACGATGGATCTGATTAAAATCTGGGAAAGCCAAGTTATAATGTTGAGGGTGTGTCCCTCCCCAACATCACATTTACAAATCAGGAAAATGGGTCATCGGGAAGAAATTGATGGGAAAAAGCAGAGATGACTAAGATGCTCATAGATAATATTGATATACATAGTGACAAATTAATGAGACACAGAGACAACCTGGTGATGTGCAGATAAATTAAGGTAAAACACACTCCCCTCACAGTGGCTCTAGTGCATGTCTTAGGAACTACCTTCCACACAGCCAAACCTATCTAAGGTACCCATAATGCCTCGTAGCAATAGCATGCCATCGTATATAAAAAGGAAGGCGCAAGGCTTATTACTCAAAAATGAAGAAGGATATGCCAGTCCAGAGACTGAAAAACGTTGGACGAAAATAAATGAATAGCAGAGGTAAACACAAGGATCTCCATAATTGGATTTTCTGAGGGTGGATATGAAATTGTTGGGAAAATATAGATGAATAACAGAGGTGAAACGAAAATTAAAAAAATGGGTTGAGCAGGAAAGAGGGCGTTGTAATGTACCCCAAATTTCCCAAATAAAAAAAAATTGTTAGGGGACATTTTAAAGTTTCGTGACTCTCTAACACTGATTGTGAAACAGATCTAAACCATTAAACATATCATTAATCCTATATTGTATGCATAGCATATTACCGTTGTTATTGGATTATAATCATATACTTATTTGTAATGAAGAAAATTGTCACTAGGACTATCATATTCCTTAAAATAACACCACGTCTATGTCAAGACGTGCTATCCATAAAATATACATATTATTTACCAAAGATATATTGTATCGACTATCATATGGATATAACCATAATGCTATCCATATTAATACATATATATCCTTTACCATGTAGTCTATCATGTAATTACCAACATTAGCTACAACAATATATACATTGTTCAACATATCATTTTCCATATATATATTATCGACTATCATATGGATATAACGGTAATGCTATCCATATTAATACATATATCCTTTAACATATAGGCTATCATGTAATACTAACATTATCTACAACAATATGTACATTGTTCATCATGCAAAATATTATGTGGATATCCAAACATTAATACTATCCACACTATATGTATATCGTCTAACATACAACGTATTATATGGATATTATAACACATGTAACTTTAGTATAATGATATACCTATCGTTTAACATATAGACTCTTATATGTTACCATGACATTAATACTATCCCCTCATATACCTATAGTTTAACATAGATATTAGTATGTGGATACCATAACGTCGTATGTCCTTGTATAGTATTTAGAACCTATACCATAAACCTACTCGACTAGTGACATGGCTCAGCATTGAATAGGTTCACAACCATTTTATGGTGGATGTCAGATCTGGTCTTGTGGCCATTTACCTACGGTTGTTTCATTAATGGGGAGGCCTGTATCGTACCTCCCAGACCTGACCCTTAGGCAACTGTGCCCAATGCGGGCTCTCCATCTCCATGGCATCACATGGCATAGGGGTGGTGCATACCTGCTGCGTTTACTCCTCTATGAGGCCCTCGGGGTAGACTTCATTCATTGTTTTCCCCTTTGGTCTTGTAACATTTTGTCTCTGTGATGTATGCAAAATCACCCCTTTTCGTTGTATGTTAACATTTCCCTGCTCTATATGGCCGACGACTTGGGAAGATTGGCCCTGGTAAAATATGGGGGAAGGAAACGCATCTGTGTTTCTTCTATGCACAAGGTAAGTAAAATAACTTTGTTTCTTATGTATACTGTGAATGAATACTCTGTTTTGATGCAATGTAATATGAGAGAGGTATATGAACATACTCCCCATTTTCGCTCTCTGTTGAGGATTTACATTGTATTATCGTTGCGCCACCTTAAGTCTATTACTTCTAGGGTTCCTCTATGTTTAAGGTTCGGGTCAGGAGGTTATTATATTCTCCCTGATTGGTTGTTGTTATTCTACCCCATACTCATTACGGTTCTTCGTGGCTCGAAAACGTTTTAAGGGTTAAACCCTGGTCTGTCTATTTTCATCGTTATAACTCTACTAGTCCTATGCTCTCGAACTCATCCTAAGAATCTCGAGACTTGTTATGCTGATTTTTGTTATCCCGATTTGTATATTTTCAAACGCTATAAGGGATTTTCATATTTACAATTTACGCATATACATATTCATTAACCCTCTGTGGGAAATTTCAATCCCTCTGTGGGAATTTCATAGATTTCAATCTGTGTAAATAGAATATATGTGTCTGTGTGTGTGTGTGTGTGTGTGTGTGGGAATATCAACCATTTGTTCATAAATTACATCATGTGTATCATGCATCAAATATATATATGGAAATACCAACCCCCTGTTCGTAATTTACATTATGTGTATTATATATATATATATATATATATATATATATATATATCAAAAATTAACTCTCTGGGAATTCATAAATTAGTTCTTGTGTATACATATCTGTGTATACATGTAGGGAAAATATATTTATGGTAAAATCGATCCTCTGTGGGAAAGTCTGTAAAGTTCATCTGATGTAAAATGATAAATAACAGTATAAAACCCTCTATGGGAATTCGTAAGTATGCTTTGTGTAAACTATGTTAACACTCTGTGGAAATCGTAATTTACTCTCTATGTAAATATATGTATAGCAATTTTAATTCTTTGTAGGAAGTTGTAGATTTATGCTTTATGTAATATCTGTAGCAGTATCCATTCTCTGTGGAATTTGTAAATCTACACTCTGTGAAATATTTTCATATTTATCTTCCGTGCATATAATTAGCAATATAAACAAGGTTGTAATCATTTGAAATGACACTTGTCTGCACACTCTGGTTATAAAATGATTCTCTATCTGGAGGGATTTGGTTCTTACTGTAGTTTTATTTAATTGTTGTGGTTCAAACAGAATAATACACAGGTTGCAACTCTTATGCGCCTCTTTTGAACATGTGAACACGCACGATGCATCTTTATGCACCACTTTAGATGCTTAAAAGATTTAAAAGTGAATACATAGGGTTCAGAGAAATATAAATGTGTGCTTCTTGTTTGCTCATTCAATGCATATTCTATTTCGATGTTAGTTATTTACTTTCACTTTATCTGTTTTATAAGTGAATATTTATGCATAGTTACATTAAATTAATGATGGGGCCCTGTTTTATTTTGCGAGGGTACCCATCAACCAATTTTGGGTCCACTCCTCCTCCTCTTAGATCATGGGTATATTATCGCCAAAGAATAAAAGGAGATATAAATCTTTGCAGAACTCAAGCTAAGTATTTTCCTTGACTTTATTCTTAAAATTAGACTTCCATTAAAATGATAGCATAGTTTACTAAGCCCTCATCCTTCTCCTTTGCAGGTTGTGCAAATCCAGGTAATTAGATAAAGAAAAACCTCTTGCTGGAAAGGTATTTGAGTTATGATCTATGCGTATATATTTTATGAATTTTCTTAGATTTTGTCTACAATACAAGTGGTAATGGAGTCTTTTTCCTATGGTACTCCACTGTAATATTTGAACCATGATCGATTGAATAAACAGGTTTTTTTGCAAATATTTTGAACAAGGTTCATTGAATGTGACAACTACTTTTGCAATACATTTGTAGACTATTAAATCACTATTTTCTATGGTTATAGATAATATAAAGAATATATATGGACTATTATTCATTCTGTCTATTCTCTATGGTATTTGTGCAGATTTGAAATAGTAACTCAACATATATATCATTCAATGGTCCATAGGAATATAACAATAGTTTTATCATTCCTTTATGCATGAACACATATATGTATATACAGTCATTTACATATATATATATATATATATATATATATATATATATATATATATATATATATAACCATATTTAATGACCTCTAGAAACATACAATAGTTCTATCATATATTTGCATGAACACATGTATATGTATATTCAGTCATTTATATATGTATAACCATATTTAATGATTAATAGGAACATACAATAGTTATGTTATTTCTGTATGGATGAGCACACACACACATATATATACCATCATCACGCTTGGATTAAAACAATATAGTATCCTTGAACTATAATAAACCATCACATTCCTAACCAATAATAATCAAACATAATATTGACAAAGAATGCAAGCCAAGATACATATCCGAAACCTGATGTTGGAATACAAATGGAACAACCACATTCCACCCAACCGTAGAACATAACAACCAAGTTCACTTTCCATGTTCACCCCCTATCCTGACCATGAGTCCATAAGGGAAAACTGAATGATCCTCATTAGCTACAGTCACCATCCACAGATCATAAGTTCCTTTGGCTCACACTCACATTGATCATAACAACAAAGATATATTTCGTTTCTCCAACATACTAAGCAGTGTCTTGCCTCCTCCATATGTTGTTTTTATATGCATCTTGTGCCTAGGTCTTTCCTTCCCTCCTTGGGAAATTTGCATCTTTACAAATCCTTGATTTTTAGGGGCTTCTAGTGGTCATATCCCACATTTTCCACTTGTAAAAATCATCCTTGAGGTAACTCAAACCTATTCCCCACTCATGGATTCATGGTCAGCTATTTTGAACCTGGTTGTTCCATTTGTCTTCCAACATTTAATTTATAAAAAAAATTTCTTTCACATGTGTCAAAATAAAAGAGGTTAGTTGGGCTAGTCAAATCTTTGCCCAACATTGATCAAATAATTAATTACAATAATAAAAATTCCAAATTTGGATTTTCCATAAATGGCAAATAATTTCCAAATCCGAATTTTCCAAAAACAAAAATTATTCTAAAGTTCACTTAGAATTTAATTATTCTAAATTTTGAGGATATTAAAGGCGCAGAGCCAGACCCCTTACATCAATGATGAGAAAAACAAAATTAATTATTGAGGGATCTAATTACTGAACTTTAGAGCAGGGGTGTCACAATGGAGAAAACAAAAGTTTAATCAATAGATACATTCTTTACTCTCAAAGAAAGAGTTGAGGAAGGATGACAACGAGTGAGAAAATTCTAATAATCAAGAATGGAAATCCATCTAAATTTAATCCCAACTATACAATATCAAGCAAACTTTCCCAACTAATTTCAAAAACCCATTACACATTTTTAACTCAATTACAATTACAATATTAAATGTGTGTACCGTAACCGATGAAATTGCTTGTTGATGTTCTTCGGCATATGACATTCCTCCTCGCTCCTTCTTTATAATCATCGAGACTTCACCAGTACCTCCCAGCCAACACTAGGGGTTCTCTTCTTCCCCCTTAGCCCCTGGAGTCACAAAGGGGCCACACACACAAAACCAGAGAAAAATATAGCTCCGAGATTGCCTCGTAAGGTCGACCTACTACTCTCCTTTCGATCTAGGTATCCCAACTCCCATAAGAAAAATTAGTCAAAGAAATTCCAACAGCATAACTTTATGCATACCAGACATCATCCTCTTTTCCTCCTTACTAGTTTCTTTATAGAATATTTCCAAGACACAATCCTTTTTCACATTTTAATTCAATTTTAATTAATAAATTTTAGAATTTCCCCTCCCCCGTACACTTGTCACCCTCTCAATAGATGCACAAGAAAGTTTCAAAAATTTGAATTAATTAAAATTCACTTTCCTTCACATTGCCTAAAAGTGCTCCTTAAATCACTCATTGTTGTATTTTATTCATTTATTCATAATTTAAGACTACACCTTTCTAATTCCGTGTGGATTTAAAAGTGGGATTCTTTTCTAGTTAACTAGACTCTAGATTCCTCTCTATGCTTACACCTTCTTTTTATATTTATTTCCTTTCTTAACCTAATTTCCAATTTAGTATTTATTACACATAACCATATAATTAAATACTTACATAAAACTTTTATCCTATTTAATTATTAACTTGTTTCGTATTCATCCCCCTTTTATTAATTTATTATTTAAGTTTTAGTCTTCTTACCCTATTTAGACTTAGGCTAAATTTTTAACTAGGCTTAGAATTTTTAATCAGATTTTATTGTTAATAAAATTTCTCATTTAATAATTATTTTAAGGATGAACATGTCAAAACAATTATTGTTTTCTAGGAACCTAGGTTCATTGACCCACCTTTATAAAAAATGGTGATGTTCCCTTTAGGATGCACTCCGTGCTCCAAGGGTTCCACTCGCCTTTATTCATGTTTTATTTATGTGACGTGCCCTTCAATACACACTATGTGCTCCAAGGGTTTCACTTTCCTTTGTTCATGTTTTATTTATGCGGCATGCCCTTCAAGACGCACTATGTGCTCCAAGGGTGCCACTCGCCTTTAACTGATTTTGGTGGTTTTTCAACCCTTGGAGTCAATACTCCATTAGGCAACCTTGTGAGAGACTAAGGGCCTCTAAGGAATAGGGACTATGCCTTATTGTACACCCCTTAGAATATTCATGAGCGACTGTCTTAGTCTACCCTCATGGTATCGTGGATCTCTTGAACTAGGTAATCGTTAACCTACACTTAGAGCCATGATGAGAGTGCTAGTAGGCTATGGCAGGACTTCTTCCACACCTCTCCCTCAATATCTGGTTGTTGTGCATGGCCCCTTAATCCTAATGTGAGTGTGATTAGAAATAAATTTTCATCCTACATCCATCAATGAAACATGTCAACAATCCATAAACAACATCATAATATACCCGATCATATGTCACATATGAAAAAAATAAAAATACCCAAACCATATACAATCCACTCCCTGACTCAATCCAGAGTCGTAGGGGGTCCATTGATGCCATCAGAATCCTCAACCTACCAAGTGTCCTGCACACTCAGGAGAAACTCGTCAATAGCACCTGTCTATACATAGATATCAAATAACATAACATCATAATCCAACATCATCATGATCATCCATAAGCGTACAAATAATCATATACTAAGAATTGAATCACTTGCATGCAAGTGTCCTCAAAGAATAAGTCAAATCATGTGCGTGCAAGAGTAGGATGTTAGAATTTTTTACATTTCATTGGGAAATTATGAGGTGTGTAGGTGTGTTGGAAACACTCATCGCATATGTTGAGTTGCGGGGAGGTGACTAAAAAAAGGAGGTGAGTTGAGGAGTTTCCTTGGATTGGAGGATTGTAAGGATAGGCTAACTACAACATGAAGAGATTTCTTGGACATGGGATTTTCTCTTATCTTGGGAAACATGGTTGAGGGTGAAGTCTAATCTCCCTCCATTTATAAACACTTGAATATTTTAATTTTTGATGGCTATGTTATGAAAGTTGGAAAAATACTTGTTTGAAAATTATATCATCATAAACACTGATGATGGTGAATATTTTGGTAATTATTATTTTAATTTATTTTAATTTACTGGAAACAAACTTATTAGAGAATCAAGTTAAAAAGAGTAATCTTTATTCTAGGGGAGAGTGAAAATGAATAAAAACCATTAAATATTGTCCATGTGGAAAAGTGTAAACCTACTCCCAAATATGTGGGATGTAAGGGAACAAGCTAGCACAAAGCTAGGCCCAGAAGATTCCCTAGGGTTACCTATGAGGATAACTTGAAAAAAGACATAGAAAAGCTACTTTTCCTCTTGGTTTTACAAGAAAATTTAAGTATAGAGGAGGTAGGACGTTGTTGAGTACTTGTGAAGAGGATATGAGAAAAAGTCAAGCTCTGAGTTTTTATGGAAAGGGTTATACAATTTTTAGTCCCTATGGAATAAATATTAAGGCTCAGGGTGGCGGGATCATGTAATTGTAGTTTTTCAAGTCTTTGGTTGGGAGGAACTAGATTTTCTACTCATTTTGCTCCTTGAATTTTGAAGCAAACTCAGATATGTTTTTATTTCTTTCTCTTATATGATAGAACATGAAAAATAGTAGCATTAAAAAATAATTTCTAGTTATTGCAATGCTGGTTAAGACTCAAGATAGAAGTTTTTGGGGTTTTTTTATTATTGATTTTAGTGCAAAATAAATAGTCTATAGAGTGTCTAGTTATAACTAGGAATAGACATTTTTGTGTTATATTTATTAATGATTTTATTGTAGAAAAATACCTCTGAAGCGCGAATGGCCATAAAAAATAGAAATATTAGTTCTACAATATTCCTAGTGTAGGTTTATTTATAGAAAGAAGTATGTATGTATTATTATATTATTATTTATATTTAAATGAAAGATTGTTTACAAGTATTGTACAAGAAAACAAAGAAGAGTAGTTCAGATTATATAATGATAGTCACGCAAGAGATTTATTGGTTATTAGAATGGTGTTCAAGAAGAAGGAGACCAATGATATTTACACACATAGATATAATTCAAGGGTTTTCATTTTTAAAACCCTCGACAAAAGTCAAGGTCGTATGTGAATAGATAACAATAATAAAATAAAATGGGAGTATTTTTATTCATTAAAAAAAACTCACCCTAATGATGGGTTCGACGTACTCAATACATGGCTCTGGTAATTAAAGCACCAGACCCATCGGCATACTATGAGATGGGTGTTTACTTTAAGAAGTCGTAACCAAAAACAGAGTTACAAACTAAGAACGAAGAGTTGAAATAATACATGAGGCTCATATCAGTAACCATTCACCATATACAGAACCCAATGTATGAATAACACACTTGATGTTCATCTTGTGAAGGAGACCATCCAGGGTCAAACTCGTTATCATTATTTTGAGACAAAATTTAGTGGGTTGCTAAATGAAACTAGTACCTGCAGTCTCGACTTCTGGAGATAGAGTACGCGCAAGTGTTATAGGGAACCATGAACAAATGAGAGTACAATGTTATAATCATAACCACATGATATATAACATCAAATGAAAATAAATGGCAATAAATGAACTAAACCTTACCTTAGAACTCAATTTATCAGTCGAGTTATTCAACAAATGACATCATTGCATTTTCTTATACAAAGAGGACCTGCAAGTAACCATAAGTATGAGAGTGATGCTCTCACAAAGCAAAATAATCATGATATTTTCAAATAAAATCACTCTTAAACTTGTGATATTATTTCTAGAGAGAAAACGTGAGGGATTTGTTAACCATAGCCGACCTGTATAGGAAACATACATTAGTTTCAGAATTAATAATATATATATATATATATATATATATATATATAACACCAGAGGAAAACGCTGACATATTGAATCAAGGGATACAAATAAGGATTGGTAACTAATTGTAACATCATGTTCTTGCGAGCACATGTTATTGAATTATTCTTTGAAGACATTGGCATGCAAGTGATCCGGTTATAGTACATGGTTATATGTTCTCCTGATGGATTTTTATGATGATGTTGATGGTTATGATTTAATGTTATTTGATATATATGTATTGACATATGCTATTGATGAATTTTCCCTAAGTGTGTAGGACAATTGACAGATTGTGGATGTCGATGGCATCAATGGACCTTCTTGGACTCCGTATTGAGTCAGGGAGTGGATTGTATTGGTTTAATTATTTCATCTATGTATATGTGACATGTGATCGATTATATTATGATGTTGTGTATGGATCGTTGAAATTTTTTTGTTAATGAATGCATGTTGACGAATGCTTTCTAACATGACTGACAAAAGGAGTAAAGGGGCCATGCACATAGACTGGATATTGAGGGAGAGGTGTGGCAAAGTCCCTGTCACAGCCTACTAACACTCCCTCTGTGGCTCGAATTGTAGGTTAACGATTACCTAGTTCGAAATGTCCACGATATCATGAGGGAAGACTGAGATAGTTGCTCAAGAAGATTTTTAAGAGGCGTGCAATAAGGCAGGCTCCTTATTCCTTAAAATACATTACTTTCACAAGGTCACTTGAATGGAGTGTTGACTCAAAGGGTTGGATAACTACCAAAACCAGTGAAAACCGAGTGGCACCCTTGGATCACATAGTGCATCTTGAAGGGCACGTCACGTAAATGAAACATGAGTCAATGAATCTAGGTGGCCTAGAAAACCTTGAAAGAATAATTAAACCTTGTAAAATCGTTAAGCATTGCTAGCTTTAATTAATATATTAAGGACTAAAATTATTAATTGTGAATCCCCAATTGAAATTCTAAGTCTATTCACAAATTAATCCTAAGTTGGTAAGAATACTAAAACTAAATTATTAACTAAATCAAAATAGGAATTAGGTAAAGCAATTTAAGAAATTAAGAAAAAAGAAATAAACCTAAAGATTGATTTAATACACACGTGCAAGAAAATACCAAATTGGAATTTAAGATAAGAAATGAATAAAGATGAAAGAAGGTGTATGCATAGAAAGGTATCTAGAGTCTAGCTAACACTAGTCTAACTAGAAGAAGACTCATATTTTAACTCAACTCAGATTTACTAAGGCATTAGTCATTAATTGGAAATAAGGGGAATAA
Organism: Picea mariana; assembly: GCA_032191745.1. Taxonomy (NCBI): domain Eukaryota; kingdom Viridiplantae; phylum Streptophyta; class Pinopsida; order Pinales; family Pinaceae; genus Picea; species Picea mariana. Next base: position 74,195 of record JASDQU010013475.1, on the reverse strand, counting down.
ACAGACAACTAGGAATGATTTAATGAGTGCTTTTAGGATGACTGAGGGAAATTGATTTTAATTAAAATAAAATGTGGAATTATTTGTGTAACTTGGGGAAAGGGTGACAAAAGTAATGGGGAAATAATTCTAATTTATCTAATTAAAAAGTGAATTAATTGTGCAAGTGGGGAGTTGTCATTAAGAAAACTCTGAGAAAGAAAATGAAAAGGAGGGGAATGGGAGACACCGGTTATGGGTAAAGTTATGCTATATAATTTTTTACTATTTTACTTGTGAGAGTTGGGATACCCAGCTTGAGAGAGAGAGAGTGGTGGCTTTACCTTGTGAGGCAAGTTGGGAGATAGAGTGTTCTGGTTTTTGTGTGTGTGGCCCCTTTGTAGCTCGAGGGGATGAGGAGGAAGAAGACTACTCATAGCGTTAGCTGGGAGGTACCAAAGAAGTCACAATGATCAACAAGCGAGAGGTCGGAAGGAATTCTAGTGACCGAAGATCATCTTGAGGTCCTTCTTCGTTGTCGGTTATGGTACTTTATTGAATTTGTAATTGCATGTGGATTTAAATTTGTATAAATGAGTTTTTTTATTGCGTAAACTGTGTGAACTTGAAGATCAACACCAAGATTCAACCTCCTTCATTATGGTATTCTGTCAAGATCTGAGTAATTAGATGATTGAATATGTAGAATTGTCCGATTGTAGTTCGAAAGTGAATATTTAAAGATTGTTTTCTTAAGAATTTTTATACAGTTACATTGATTACTTAGGAATAAATTTGTTCTTCTACAAATTATCATTATAAGCATTCAAAAATTTTGATCTAGATTCAATTGAAGAAGGATGCCTTCTTCTCTATTTATAATCCATTTCAAGGTTTCAATTGAATGAGGTTGTGTGCAAATGTTTCACTAAGTGATTGAATTGAGTTCACAATATCCACCTCTAAACCCACGATTCTTCTTAAATATTTTAAATTGCAAGTACTGTATTATGGCCCTATAAAAGGGCCCTCTCTATAATTGTGCATAAAATTTTATATTCATTCCTCATCTCTATCTTCGATAAAACCAATGGAATCCCTAGTTTTTAGTATCCACGTGTACTAGCGTTATCTTGAGACAGAACTTGAGTCTGATTCAACAATTAAATCCCTTTCTAGGTGGGTAACTTTACGTAGTTGGAATTTATTGATTGGCGCACAGTGGGGTTGTTTGACTCCACGGTAGTAGGATCCTTTTTAAAAGATAAGTAGTGATCTAGAGTGGCACCGACGCTAGTTACATGTACCTTATTAAAATCGAATACTTGTTGCCCTGTGTGATTTATCTCAGGCACAACACAGTTTTGAAGGCTACAACTCTTCCTCAAGACTTTGGAGCCCATGCTTAAATCTTTAAAACAAAAACCTGCATTCTTGTCCTCTCATCGGAGTTGCGATTTCCTCCAGAAATTTGTTTCCTCCAACAAATCAAATGCGCCTTCCCCAACGAAAATTTCCTGTGGTGATTTTATTCATCCAGAATTATTTTTCTTCAACAAATTAATTGCACCTTCACCAGTGAGATTCCTGTGGCGATTTCCTCCAGAAATTCGTTTTCTGTAACAACTAAATGTGACTTCCCTAGCAAAGTTTCTTGTGGAGATTCTTCTTCTAAAAATTTGGGTTTTGCGACCTTTAAATGTTCGCTTCCCTGAGGCGAAATTTTGGTAGCTATTGCTCTGGCAGCGAATGTTTCGTTCAAACAGATGCATGCGGCTTCCTTTTTGCGAGCCCCCTGCAGCATTTTCCATTCAGATATTTTCTCTTCGGTTCATCCTTGCTTTTTCCAATTCAATCTTATCCTTTTTACATCAGTAGTGGAGTCTTTTTTAAGGACCACAGTTTAATGAAAATAACAATGTTGTCTTATTTAGATAACTTTAATTAATAGTGTTCTACTAATTTGGTGATGTTTCCCTCCTCTAACAAGTTGTTGGTTATGCCTTTTGGAAGTTGAGTTGGCATGCAGGGCGTAAGGAAGATTCGACCTTCTCTTCATTCTTTAATGAAAACGAAAATCCCAACTAAATTTTTGGTTAGTCTAGTTTTGGGTGTGTATTAATAAGAATTGGTTTTCCTTTAGATTTACCTTGATTTTGTATTTAGTATATAAGTTCTTCTATTGTTGAATAAGTTAGGTCTTCCTTGAAAATGTAGAAGGGTAGATTGGGCCCTTACCTTGCTTAAAAGGTTGGGCCTTTTTCAAGACCCTTAACTTGGTTGAGCATGAGTGAAAGTTGATTTTTTTTATTAATAAATTTTATAGTCCTTAAAAGGAAGCTAAGTAGTTGAACTCTTAATCATTTCTTGTTAGGATGATTCCCCATGTCCTTATTAAAGGATATATAAAGTAGATGATCCCCATTATAGTAATATGATTTTTCTATTTTATCTAAGTTGTCCTTTTTGGCTATATAAGGCAGTGGATTTCTTTGTGTTTCGCTAGTATGAATGATTTTAATAGTGTTTCATAATGGATAAGTAATGAAAAAGGTGTTGTTAAAATTTAATGTGTTGCTTAAAGAAGATGGAATTTTTTATGGGTTCTTATAATGAATATGTGATTACATCCCTTCCTTACATACACCTAGAAGATATTCAAAAGAGAGGTATAGTTAAGCTACTTGAGATTAAGATTGCATTTTCATTTTTAAATTATTATTCTTATGAAATGTTCCTTTACTCAATTACATTCATTGTTGTATAAAAAATGATTGTCATAGTAGAATATCATGTTGCATCAATTAAATGATATGCGTTATTGCAATCGTATTGTTGTTGGAATGCATCATAGATGGTATTTGCGTTAATCAATTGTTTTATGATATTTCTAGTTGGACTATTGTAGAATGCTCCTGAGGTGGCATTGCGCCAATTACATTGATGTATGTTCATAGTAGAATTTTGGTCGCACCATGAATATTTGATGAATGATGTATGATTGTTTTATAAACTGGTTTACTCTTGTTCTATTGAATAAAGTTGATGTATGATCGTTTTAATAACTGGATTACTTTTGCGCCATTAAGTAATGTTAATGTATGATTGTTTTAGAAATTAGTTTATTCTTGCACCATTAAATAAAGTTGATATATGATTTTTTAGTAGTTAGATTACTCTTGCACCATGTAATGATGTTGATGTATGACTATTAATCTAGAATGGAGTTATGAGTTGTGATTGATTAAGGGATGTAGACACCTAATTGTTCCTCATAACAGTCGTTATCACTGGGACCTTAAGTGGTCAAAACAAATCGGATGAATCTTGGGCTTGAGTGTTTCTTATGTGTTTTGGAGGTTCTAACCATGCAGGATAGGTCGAGTGAGTAGTTCTTTAAATGTTTAGTGACATGGTTGATAAATTATTTGTATTTTTCTTTAGGAGCGTGATGTGTTGAATCGCGTTGTTATTTGTGATTATGTGTTGATAATGTATCGCTAACGATTATGTTAATGCGTTGATTTGTGTCGTTAATAATTATGATAATGTAAGCTTGTTGTGTGATTAATTATGTTGTGATGTTTTTAATTTCCTAATGCAATTTTTGTTTTACCTATTATACATCACTATTCGTTGTCGTATTAGATGGGTCGTTACACTATTATGAACCATGATAACGTTTTCTGCAAGTAAGGATAATACACCATTAAAACCCTCGAATGAGAAGACCAAATGGAGAAGACCATGTGACTTCTCCCTCAATGTTTTGGATATCAATGAACTATAACAAGGATTGCGTAAGACATTGTCATTAAGTGATGGTAGTACTGGTGTGAATAGATTGTCATATCTAAAGCTAGCAACACAACATGAACTACTCTAAATCTTCCAACTTGGTTAACCAAAGCCACCGGACATCAAACAACTCAAGTTCACACTTCGTTCGATGCTTAGCGAGTACATGCTTGAGTTAAGGCTCCATAATAACGATGCATTGGGGACTGGATATAATTGTGATTTTTGCGCCCAATTATAACCCTAAGTCAGATACCCTAACAAACATGAGCATGTTAATAAAGGTGCATATGGAGGTATTCCTCTATGGAAACATTTTGGATACCTTATATGATCGTTTCCTTTTAATAATAGGTTAAAATCTAGTGTGGGAGCGGCAAATTAATAATTTTGTGAATTGGTTAAGCATGGTAAAGTTATAGTAATTTAATGATAGAAGACGAAATCAAATTTACTTATAGGTATATAATTTGTTAAATGAGAGAATATTACCTTGATAGTTTTTTGCAATGTGTCAAGTTCTTATTGGTGAGGAAAGTCTCTACATGTAACATAAATATATACGTTAGCTCACGAATATCCCAATGAATAAAATTATAACCATAATAAATAATGGGAAGAGGAATGATACCTCTTGATAAGAGGATATGTTGTTGATGATGGCGATAGAATCAATGCGAGATGGCTTGGATAAAAAGAATCTGTATCATGTCATGGTATCGCTATTACAATTAGACAAGAATATAAGTAAATATACTCTTTAACCATTTTAAGTAAAAGAGCCATTAAAATTATAACGACATGAGGTCATGTTTATCAAGAATTACTAAAAAATAATTGATTGAAAATTGGTGTCATTACACATTGGTATCAGAGCATGGTTCAAACACTACGGTTTTATGGGCTCAAAACGAACATACGTTTTCTTTATATATATATATATATATATATATATATATATATATATATATATAACTCTTCTTAAAGACAAAATAATTGATGCCAATTATGTTTTTGCACATATCAAAATGAAATAACAAGTGTCATGGTTGAAGAAACTGGTAAATCAACACCAAGTGGTCCCCACATGTATGTGGAACTAAAAAAATAACAACCACAAAATAAATCTATAGGATATTGGAAACCATGTGTAGCATAAATACATAATTACAAAGTATCAAGGAAGATAATGAAAAAATACTCAAAGCCAGTAAAGAACAAAAAGAGTTGAATGAAATCCTACTTAAAAATGTCACTNTTTTTAGTTCCACATACATGTGGAACTAAAAAAATAACAACCACAAAATAAATCTATAGGATATTGGAAACCATGTGTAGCATAAATACATAATTACAAAGTATCAAGGAAGATAATGAAAAAATACTCAAAGCCAGTAAAGAACAAAAAGAGTTGAATGAAATCCTACTTAAAAATGTCACTGATATAAAAAATTCAAAAACATAGGAGAGAATTCCAACAATGCTAAAAGGGAACTTTCCAATGAAGAATCACACAAGATTAAAGATCATTCAGTTATTAGTGATAAAACAGATTTATTAATTGAAGGAAGTAGTGAGGATAACTATGAAAAAAACACCTTACAAAAGACTCTACCCAAAACTAAGAAAAGGAAGCAGGGTGAGAATCAATTGTTTTGTGAGTTTAAAAAGATCAGACCACACATTTTTTATGGCGAGTCTGATGAGGGAGAAAAATCTTGGCTTCTGAACATGGGAAAATATTTCCAAATCTATAATTATCTCGAAAATTTGAGGACTAGGTTAGATTTGTACCAACTAAATGGTAAAGATACCATTTGGTGGAAGGCGACAAAAATAGTTAAGAAGATTAGGAGTGGTGAGTTGAAATGGAAATTATTCAAGAAATATTTTAAAGAAAAGTATCTCACGGAATGGTACTATGATGAAAAGGCTAAGGCGTTCCATGATATTAAGTTAGGACAGATGTCGATTCAGGAGTTTGTCACTAAATTCATGAATTTGATAAGATACAAACCATATATCATAGGAGAGAAGGAAAAAAGTTCACCTATTCATGCATTGTCTGCATCAAGCATGCATAGATAAAATTGAATTTATAAATCCAAAGATAATGGATGAAGTAATAAGGCATGTTAAACTATGTTTCACTCAATTTAAATAAAGGTATGAAAATACAAAGTCATGTAAGCATAAAATCAGGGACAATTTTGATCCTAGGAAGAAACCATTTAAGCATCCATTGTCAACCATCACATAGTGTCAGAATAGTAATAAACATGTTGATTTAGGGAACAAGGCAATTAAGGAGATAGTTATATCACCTCTTCAGTGTTGCGGTTGTAAATAACCTCACTTGTACCTTGACTGTATTTTAAATAAAAAAATAAATCAGGCATTACATAACATTCAGGAAGCAACGCAAGTAAATGAAATCACTATAAGTTTCATAAGATAAATGCTACCCTGGAAAATTGAAAATCTGGTCATCGATATTCCATGGTGGAGATAGAATGTATGATTAAGCAAAAACCTATGTCTATTTTAATAGATCCTGGTGCAATTCTAAGTTATATTTCACCAACAGTAGTAGAAAACTATAAAATGGATAAAATCAAACATATGAAGTCTTGGCTAGTTCAGTTAGCTACATGAACGGAAAAAAACATTGTTGACTTGGTAAAATAATGTGCAGTGTTTATGGATGGAATGGAAATTAAGGCAGATCTAAACATTTTACCATTAGGATATTAAGATTTACTCATAGGCATGGATTGGTTGGAAAAACATGCAGCTACTGTAAATTGTCATGACGAGACTTTTAATTTCTTAGATGATCTTGGTCAAAGTAGAATGATAAAATGAATACCACGGGGGGTGTTGGTAAGACAAGTCTCCTCTTTATAGCTAAAATAAATGTAATAAATCGATGTTAAATCTATGTTTTGCATGTATCTAAAAATGTAGAGAAAATGAAAAAATGTTTGTTAACTGAAGATTCAATACTGAAACAGTTACAGTATCTATTTCTGGAGGAAATTCTAGGATTACCTCCTAGAAGGGACATATGTTTCACTATAGACTTGGTACCCGAAGTTGCATTAGTGTCAAAGCGCTCGTACCGAATGAGTACTTTAGAACTACTTGAACTTTAGATGCAACTTCAAGAGTTGAAGGATAAACAGTATACCGGATCTAGTGTGTTTCCATGGGGAGGACCAGTCTTGTTCGTTAAAAGGAAATATGGAACTTTTGGATTGTGAATTGATTATAGAAAACTTAACGATATTACAATTAAGAACAATTATCCTTTACCCCACATCGATGACTTGTATGATCAAGACGGAGGAGCTAAGATATTCTCTAATATAGAATTACAATCTAGATACCATCAGGTTAGGATTAAAGAGGAAGACATTCATAAAATTGCTTTCAGAACCAGATATGGACACTATGAGTTTGTAGTGGTATCTTTTGGTTTAACAAACACACCTGCTACATTTATGTGTTTGATGAATATTGTGTTGAGAAAATATTTACATAAATTTGTAATCATATTCATAGATGACATTCTGATTTATTCAAAAACCAAAGAGGAACATGAAGAACACTTAAGAATAGTCTTGCAAAAAATTAGGGAGCATCAACTATATGCAAAGTTCAGTAAATTTGAATTTTATCAGGATAAATTACAATATTTGGGGCATGTAATTTCAGGAGAAGGGATTTCATTTGACCCCAAAACGTCAAGGAAATCCCAGATTGGCCACTGCCAAAGGATGTGTCAGATGTCCGATTTTTTATGGGCATCACAAGGTATTATTGTAAGTTCATAGAGGGGTTTTCAAAACTTGTCTATCTAATAACCTCCTTGAATAAAATAGGGATCGAATTTAAATGGATGGAAAAATGTCATGAGATCTTTGAAAAGATAAAAAAAAATTGTTAACTACAACACCTATCTTGAAGATTGCAAACCAACATAATGACTTTGTGGTTTTTACTAATTCTTCATTAGATGGACTAGGAGGAGTATTGTTACAAGACAACCATGTGATTTTTTATGAATCACGAAAGATGAAAATTTATGAAAATAACTATGCAACACATGATCTATAATTAACTGCTACTATGCATTCTTTAAAAATGTGGCGACACTACTTGTTGGGTAGCAGATTTCTATTAAAAACTGATAATATCATCCTTAAGTATATTTTTTATTAGTGGAACTTAAAGGAAAGACAGGAAAGATGTTTAGCCTTCCTAAGTGAGTATGATTTTTAAATAAAACATATTAAATGAAATGAGAAGAAGATAGCAGATGCACTTTGCAGAAAACTAAATGCAGTTTTCAACAGTAATATACAAACTAATTTGAAACAGAAAATTAAATCAACAGCAAAAAATGATGAAAATAATAGGAAATTAGAGGAAAATTTTCAGAATAACACATCATTTGAGGAAGAAACAAAATTCAGCTACAATCAGGAAGGTTTAGTGTAGTAAAAAAAAAAAAATTGTGTTCCAAACAACACCGAATTAAAAAATTTGATACCAGTTGAAGTACATAAGAAACCTTATTCAAGTCACCCAGGTTATCAAAAGACAATAAAAGCCTTGAAGAAAGGATATTTTTTTCCTCAAATGAAAATAGATGTAGTAGAATACCTTGCCAGGTGTCATGAGTGCCATCAAGTTAAAGTTGAGCACCGTTACCTAGCTAGATTATTGCAGCCAATACTCATTCCTTAGTGGAAATGGGAAGTCATTAGTATGTATTTCATTACAGGACTACCTACAACTAAGAAGAAAAATGTCTCTATAATGGTATTAGTATACAAACTCACTAATGTTGCACACTTTATTCCGGTGAAATCAATTCAAAAGGATATAAACATTACAAATATTTTCAAGAAGGAAATTTTTAGAATGCATGGTTTACCAAAACCTATCATTTCAAACAAGGATACAAAGTTCACTTCGAAATTCTGGAATAATTTGTGCTGTGATTTGGATACTCAACTTAATTTTATCACCGTGTATCATCCTCAAACTAACAGTTGGACCAAAATGATTAACCGAATTGTAGAGAATATGTTGCAGATGTATGTGATGAATTGCCCGGCAAAGTGGGAAGAATACCTTCATCTAGTTGAGTTTGTATATAATAATTGTTAGAATACATCATTAAAAATGAGACCCTTTGAAGTGATGTATGGCAGGAAGTGTTGAACACCTGTTAGTTGGGACAACCCAGTTGACAGAATTACCTTGGGCCCAGATAATCTAAAAGAATGGAAACAAGTGTTTATAAAGAAAAATAGAATTTGAAAAGTGCACAGGATAGACAAAAGCATTTTTCAAACTTGAAAAGAACACATATACATAATTCAATGTAGCAGAGCATATTTATCTTAAATTCAAACCTAGAAACAATTCAGTAAAATTGGGAAAGAGTACAAAGTTGGCACCATGGTATTGTGGACCATTCGAGGTACTTGCGAGAGTAGGGTCAATCGCCTATTATCTTGCACTACCATCCAATTTTAAAGTACACAATGTATTTTGTGTTTCATTGTTAAATAATTATGTACATGATGTAACTCATATTGTAAATTGGAATGTGATTCAGGTGGAACCAGAATGTGAGTTCCAGGTGGAACCACTCGCATTCTCGACAAGAAGGAAACTATCCAACAGAATTGATCCATCACTCAGGTTAAAGTGTAGTGGAGGCTAAGGAGGCCACATGGGAGGTGGATTAATCCATGAGAAACACTTATCCATTTATGTTCCATATTTGAGATGCTCACATTGGAACACCGAGGACAGTGTTTAGTTCCAGGGCAAGGGAGGATGTAATGTCCCTCCATTTATAAACACTTGAATATTTTAATTTTTGATGGCTATGTTGTGAAAGTTGGAAAAATACTTATTTAAAAATTATATCATCATAAACATTGATGATGATTAATATTTTTGTAATTATTATTTTAATTTGTTTTAATTTACTAGAAACAAATTAATTAGAGAATCTAGTCACAAAGAGTAAATATTTATTTCATGGGAGAGAGAAAAGRGATAAAACTACCAGAGTAAATATTTTCCATGAGGACAAGTGTAAACCTACTATCAAATATGTGGGATGTGAGGGAACAAACTAACACCAAATTAGGCCAAAAAGATTCCCTAGGGTTAGGGATGAGACTAACTTRGAAAAAGACCAAGGCAAGTTATTTTTCTTCTTGGTAATACAAGAAAATACAAGTACGGAGGAGGCAAGATGTTGTTGAGTACTTGTGAAGAGGATATAAGTTTGATGGTTTTGAGAAAGAATCAAACTATGAGTTTTTCTCGAAAGGGTTATACATTTTTTAGTCCCTATGGAATAAATATTTAGGCTCACRGGTGGTTGTTCAAGTCTATGGTTGGGAGGAAATAGATTTTCTACTCAGTTTGTCCCTTGAATTTTGAAGCACACTCATATATGTTGATCATGCTTGAACACATGAAAAAAGATTTTCTACTCAGTTTGTCCCTTGAATTTTGAAGCACACTCAGAGATGTTTATCATGCTTGAACACATGAAAAATAGTTGTATCAGAAAAAATAGTTGTATCAGAAAATAATTTCTAGTTATTGCAGTGTTGGTTAAGACTCCAGATAAACATTCCTATGTTTTTTTATTGTTGATTTTGATGCAGAAGTAATAGTCTATAGAATATTTGGTTATAACTAAAAATAGATATTTTGGTTATAACTAAAAATAGATATTTATGTCTTATATTTATTAATGATTTTTATTGATAAACATTGAATGAACATAATAAATAGGAATACTTTTTCAAGATTCATAGTGTAGGTTTATTTATAGCAAGATATATATATGCATTATTATATTATTATAAAATTGTTTACAAGTATTATTATAAATGATTTTATTGTTAAACATTGAATGTCCATAATAAATAATAAATATGAATACTTTTTCAAGATTCATAGTGTAGGTTTATTTATAGCAAGATATATATATATATATGCATTATTATATTATTATAAGATTGTTTACAAGTATTATTATAAAATTGTTTAGAAGTATTGTACAAGAAAGAAAAGAAGTATAGTTGAGATTATATAATGATAATCATGCAAGGATTTATTTCATTATCTTAATGGTGGTTAAGAAGGAAAAAATTCCTATACATAGTAAGAGATTAGTAAATACTTATACATAGTAAGAGATTAGTAAATACTTATACATAGTAAGGGATTAGTAAATACTTATGCATACAGTATATCTTATTTAATATGTAATGGTTATTTTCAAACATAGTTTGTATAGAGAACAAAAATTATATGCCTTAAATATAAAAACAACTTTTTATTTACACGAAGTACATGCAAGACTTTAGCGTGTGACCACCAAGCATGGTGTTAAACTAGTAGGCTATATTTCTTTAAATAAATTCAATGTAGACTATGCAATCTAGAAAATTACAATGCAAATAAAAGACAAGGAAACCAAAGAGATTTATCTATATATATATATATAATATTAGAGTTTATATTTATAAATATTCAAGGGTTTTCATTTTTAGAATCCCGAACAAAATTCAAGGTCATATGTAAATAGATAGAAAGAATAAAATAAAATGGGAGTATGTTTATTCATTAAAACAAACCCTCACCCTAATTTTGGGTTCGAGGTGCTCTATACATGACTCTGGTTATTAAAAGCACCAGACCCATCAACGTACTATGAGGTGGATAAATTTACTTTAACAAGTCGTAACCAAAGACAAAGTTACTAACTAAGAATGAAGAGTTAAAATAATACAGGAGGCTCATATGAATAACCCTTCACCGTATATAGAACCCAATGTATGAATAACAGACTCAACGTTCAGCTTGTGAAGGAGACGAATCAGGGTCAAACTCGTTATCATTCTTTTCAGAGTATACATAGTGGGTTGTTAAACGTAACAAGTACCTGCAACCGTGCCTTGTTAAGATAG
>JASDQU010013475.1:51513-61585 GCA_032191745.1 Picea mariana | reverse complement strand
CGATTTCACACTTAGTTAGATGCTTAGTGAGTACATGTTTTAGTTAAGTCTCCTTAATAAACATGCGTTGGGGAATGGATACAATTGTGATTTGTACGCCCAGCTATAACCCTAAGTTAGATACCCAAACGAACACGAGCTTGTTAATCAAAGAAAATATGGAGGTATTCTTCTACGGAAACATTTTCGATTCCTTATATGATCGTTTCCTTTTAATAATAGGTTAAAATCTAGTGTGGTAGCAACAAATTAATAATGCTTTGAATTGGTTAAGCATGGTAAATATATAGTAATTTAATGGTAGAAGACTAAAAAAATTTTACTTATAGGTATATAATTTGCTAAATGAAAGAATATTAGCTTTATAGTTTTGTGCAATGGAAGTTCATGTAGATGAGGAAAGTCTCAACAGGAAACATAAATACATATGTTAACTCGCAAAGATCCCAATGAATAAAATTATAACTAGAATAATTAATCGAAGAGGAATAATACATGTTGATAAGAGGAAATGTTGTTGATGATGGCGATCGAATCGATGTAAGAATCATCATAAGGGTTTGGATAGAAAGAATCTTTATCTTGTCATGGTATCACCATTACAATTAGATAATAATATTAATTAAAATATAAGTAAATATGCTTTTTAACCACTTTAAGTAAAATACATGTTAAAAAATTATAATAACATAAGGTCATGTTTATTAAGAATTATAAAAAAAAATAAAAATTGGTTGAAAATTAGTGTCAATATATGAATCCTAACCATTCCAAGGCATAGAGAGATACATGTAGCAACATGGATGAGTGATGAACTAGTGGGGTGAAAACAATCTAGATGTATGGTTCCTTGTATAGATGGGACGTTTCATATACAAAGATGCAAATGAATATGGGATGTGTAGATGCACGGTGATTTCCATTGACTCTTCACATAATTGGATGTGATACAAACTGTGTGTAGAAGATTGTCTAATTGTGCCATGAGGTGGATAGTGGAGTCAAGTTGCCGCAAATGACTTGGTTTTGGGGTGGCTTCATAGTGCAACAATGTGAAAGGAAACTTTGCCTTGGTCTAAGGTTGTTGTGTGGATGAACTAAATTGCATAAGGAAGTGACTAACTTTGTGCATGTTGTGCATTCTCAAGATCAAATGTGATAGTTAAAAACTTGGAGAGTTAGTGCATGAGAACGTGTCGAAGAGGTAGAAGTATAGACACACCTGTTGATTCAAAGTGCAACACTTAGACATTATGGAGGATATGCTTGACAAAGATTGGATATGGAAACAATGAGGAAAGGGTAGACACTTTCCTTCGTCTTTGGAGTTGGAGAAAGTGACAGAGATGCGACAGAAAAGACTAAGTTCGCGCATGAGGAAGTGCATTCTCATGATTTGGGCATGATGATTGGAATAAATACCTAATCATTCTAATGCATGGGGGATATCAGTGTGTGGATACAGGGTAGAGTTGGTTGAAGTATCGACATAGTAGAAATTTCACATGAGTTCAACACTTAGAATTTTTTTATGTTTTGATTAAGGTTGCAGTAGTGGAGGAAACAATAGTAGCAGAACATAGAGTGATCGTCGCAGCAACACAGTTCCATCTTGGAGATTATGGACAGAGCTGGGGAAGATATGTCTTTCCAAGATATACAACATATTGGTCACACGTAACTTTGGGAAAAGGGCAGTGAGGATGGTTGCACAGGTTTAGGATGATTCCAGTACAAGTCAAAGAGTTTGGGTTTCCACTCTACAAGGAAACTTGGGGTTTCCACTTTGGCAGAATTTTGGGTTTCCAATTAGCACTAAACTTCGGGATTCCAACAAAATTAATTGTAATGGGGGCATGAGTCCAGGCAGATACTTGGAGATCAAACATTTTTTCGATTCTTTTGGGGACAAAAATGACTTGAGGTGGGGGAGGAGGTAAGGTGTTTGCCTAGGACGGCATGGGCACCCTCACTCAATTCTCGAAGGAGATGAAATTTTGGGTTACTTTGGCACCCAAGAATTGCACTAGTTGGGAAAGTGGGGACCTTGGGTGCACGAACGCACTAAGGGGCTTGCCCAAGCATGAGGTAAAGCATGGCATGGAAGTGATGAAGAGAAAGCGAACACCAAAGAGTTTTGGGTGTGTCGAAATAGGGAGTGCACCGAAGGTTGGGGAACATCAGTCCCAAGAGACTCGAAGGTTGATGAATGCATGGGTTCGTTTGGGCACATGCATCCACAAACAATTGCGATAGTTTTTTTTGGCACATTGGTCCATGAAGGGGTGCAACCCACCAAAATGACGCAATATTTCGTGAAGGTAACATTTGGATTCCATATAAAAGCACAAGGCACACAACCAAGAAGACAAAAACAAAGAGAGAAAGACCGGAGTCAAGGTTTCATGGTAGAATTAGACGAAGAGAGGAAAAATCCCTTAAGGTTCCAAGTCACTCCACATGAGAGGACTTGTTTTTCCTTGAGGTGATTTTGTGGACAAACTTTGGGCTACCTTATTTGGAGATACATTTGGGGAAGTATTGTTGTAGGTTTGGGTGAGGCATGCTATGATATAGAACTGCAATTATATGTGAAGTCTTATGATAGAGAATAGATGGTGAGTCTATGGTGGGAACATGTATGGGGTTCACCACGAGAGTTTCAAAAGTTTTTAAAATGGATGAGCCTTGGAGTGACAAATTTGTGTATGAGTGTCTCGATGAGGAGAGGTGATTTGTGTGACTCTACCCAAGTTGTAAACTGAGTTGGTAGTGCACATATTGTAATTGTTTCGCAATAATAAGACGTAGTCGAGTGTTAGGAATATTTTGTGCCACCTACACTATATATGTGTGTCTCTTGTTTGTTTTGCAAGTGTTCTCTTCGTTTCATAAATGCATTTTTAAATGACTAAGTGTAAAGTTGTTAACAAATCGTCTAAGTATACATGTGAGTTACACTATAGTAGGAGGATGATTCACTCGTAGCCTAGAACATAGTATGGGTATGCTTTAGGTGAAGATGCATAGCCCAGACAAAGTATACTTGGTGTTGCCAAGTAGCCAAGTGAGAATTATCGTTGTGCTGCATGTCCTCAAGAGGTGCACGATCACAAGATTTGGTTAGGCATCTCGTGGGGACGTAACATAGAGAATCATAAGAATATCAAATAATTTAGCATTAAATATATATTCCCACATCAATAAATAGTCACATCAAATTAGAAGAAAGGTTGTAACGACCCCTTCGTTATGACTACAAGCGACGCAAGCAAGTGCTATTTTTTTTTTTTTTTTGGAAGGAAGACAATGACGACGACAGTTTAACAACATGACTTGACGACGAACACCACGCACGCAGATCAGGCAACAAATAACAACGAATCAACACACTATAAAATCATGCAACTGGACGAACATGCGATAACCAATAGACATGTAGAGATGACTACCCACCCGACACAAGCAAGAAAATGCCTACAAGCTAGAGGACAGCATCAACCACTCAACAGAGTGGCTTCAATGACCAGGAACTAGAAACCTCTACAGTGCACAAAACCAAATGCGTTAAGGTGTTACAATCAAGTGTCAACATCAATTACAATGAACAATGCCCACATCGGGAATCATACACTCTGACCGGGTTATCCTTTGCCTCTGTCCGTCAGGGCGCATGATGATCCCCTCTTTAGGAATCATGTCGTTACCAAGCGAAAGGCGTGACAGTAATTGTGGTGCAACATAATATAACTAGACCAATGACCCAAGAAAAAACCAACGCGCCAGGATACCAAATTAACTGACCATAAGACTATACCCACTTACCCAAGAAACAAGTCGACAAGGTGCAAGATGACATCACTCAAATTAAATTGCACAGGCTATTAAATGAATTTTCCAACAACCATAAACCAATATTTGTTAAGCATGATGTCTAAGGGCGAAGGAGTGAACTATTACAAACGTTATCATTATCACAAACGTTTGGAGATTATGGACAGAGATGGGGAAGATATGTCTTTCCAAGGTATACAACATATTGTTCACACATAAATTTGGGAAAAGGGCAGTGAGGATGGTTGCACAGGTTTAGGATGATTCTAGTACAAGTCAAAGAGTTTGGATTTCCACTCTACAAGGAAACTTGGGGTTTCCACTTTGGCAAAATTTTGGGTTTCCAATTAGCACTAAACTTGGGGATTCCAACAGAGTTAATTGCAATGGGGGCATGAGTCCAGGCATATACTTGGAGATCAAACATTTTTTGGATGATTTTGGGGACGAAAATGACTTGAGGTGGGGGAGGAGGTAAAGTGTTTGGCTAGAGTGGCATGGGCACCCTCACTCAATTCCTGAAGGAGATGAAATTTTGGGTTACTTTGGCACCCAAGAATTGCACTAGTTGGGAAAGTGGGGACCTTGGGTGCACAAATGCACTAAGGGGCTTTCCCAAGCATGAGGTAAAGCATGGCATGGAAGTGAAGAAGAGAAAGTGAACACCAAGGAGTTTTGGGCACGTCGAAATAGGGAGTACACCGAAGGTTGGGGAACATCAGTCCCAAGAGACTCAAAGGTTGATGAGTGCATGGGATCGTTTGGGCACATGCATCCACAAACAATTGCGATAGTTTTTTTCGGCACATTGGTCCGTGAAGGGGTGCAAACCACCAAAATGATGTGATATATCGTGAAGGTAACATTTGGAGTCCATATAAAAGCATAAGGCACACAACCAGGAAGACAAAACCAAAGAGAGAAAGATTGGATTCAAGGTTTCATGGTAGACTTAGACGAAGAGAGGAAAAATCCCTTAAGGATCCAAGTCACTCCACATGGGAGGACTTGTGTTTCCTTGAGGTGATTTTGTGGACAAACTTTGGGCGACCTTATTTGGAGATACATTTGGGGAAGTCTTGTTGTAGGTCTGGGTGAGGCGTGCTATGATATAGAACTGCAATTATATGTGAATTCTTATGATAGAGAATAGATGGTGAGTCTATGGTGGGAACATGTATGGGGTTCACCACGAGAGTTTCAAAATTTTTTAAAATGGATGAGCCTTGGAGTGACAAATTTGTGTATGAGTGTCTCAATGAGGAGAGGTGATTCGTGTGACTCTGCCAAAGTTGTAAACCGAGTTGGTAGTGCACATATTGTAATTGTTTCGCAATAATAAGACTTAGTCGGGTGTTAGGAATATTTTGTGCCACCTACACTATATATGTGTGTCTCTTGTTTGTTTTGTAAGTGTTCTCTTCATTTCATAAATGAATTTTTAATTGACTAAGTGTAAAGTTGTTAACAAATAGTCTAAGTATACATGTGTGTTACACTATAGTAGGAGGATGATTCGCTCATAGCCTAGAACATAGTATGGGTATGCTTTAGGTGAAGATGCATATCCCAGACAAAGTATTCTTGGTGTCGCCAAGTAGCCAAGTGAGAAATATCGTTGTGCCACATGTCCTCAAGAGGTGCATGATCACAAGATTCGGTTAGGCATCCCATGGGGATGTAACATAGAATCATAAGAATATCAAATAATTTAGCATAAAATATATATTCCCACATCAATAAATAGTCACATCAAATTAGAAGAAAGGTTGTAACGACCCTGTCGTTACGACTACAAGCGAAGCAAGCAAGTGCGAATTTTTTTTTTTTTTTGGAAGGAAGACAACGACGATGACAGTTTAACAACATGACTTGACGACGAACTCCATGCATGTAGATCAAGCAAAAGACAACAATGAATCAACACACTAGAACATCATGCAGCTGGACGAACATACGATAACCGATAGACATGTAGAGAGGACTACCTGCCCGACACAAGCAAGACAATGCCTACAAGCTAGAGGACAACATCAACCACTCGACAAAGTGGCTTCAATGACTAGGAACTAGAAACCTCTACGGCACACAAAACCAAACATGTTAAGGTGTTACAATCAAGTGTCAACATCAATTACAATGAACAATGCCCACATCAAGAATCATACACTCTGACCGGGTTATCCTTCACCTCTGTCCGTCAGGATACACGATGATCCCCTCTTCAGGAATCATGTTGTCACCAGGCGAAAGGCGTGACAGTAATTGTGGCGCAACATAACATAACTGGACCAATGACCCAAGAAAAATCCAACGCGCCAGGATACCAAATTAACTTACCATAAGACTCTACCCACTTACCCAAGAAACAAGTCGACAAGGTGCAAGATGAAATCACTCAAATTAAATTGCACAAGCTATTAAACGACTTTTCCAACAACCATAAACCAATATCCGTTAAGCATGATGTCTAAGGGAGAAAGAGTGAACTATTACAAACATTATCATTATCACAAACATTATCATAAAGGTGAACTAATAAATGCGCTCAACAAAATCAAAAACACGCTTGTCAACAAAATACATTGTCCATTAAAAAGTGATCTACTTAACATTAAAAAGTGATCTACGCTGCTTATTAACTATTCAACAATGTTGACTATATTATTGTTGTCTAAATACAGGATGTTTCTATCTACTAATTATGTCTTTGTCTAATCTTAACAATATGGATCAATTCTTCTACAATTATCTTGATTTTTTAAAAGTAATTTAATAATATAATCAAGGAGGTGTAAGTGTAATACATAATTGTTTGTCCATATTCATTAATGTCTCTATATTCAAATTATAAGTTGCCAACACTCACTTGTCCATGATTGTTCCTTAGAAATGTGCAAATATAAAATTACAATGTGTGGAAATAAAAAGAAGCAAGACTTTAGTCATTTCTATAGGTCTCAGTAATTAATTTTCTGTAATTATGAAATAAAAGCCTAGTTATGTTATTGACCAGAATTTCAACCGTGCAGTTTTTATCGCTCGACACTATTATAAATAAAACTATGTAAACTGTTTATTATTTTACATGAACCTGTTTAATTGGATTTTAAACAACTCATTATACCTGAAATTGTAATTTTTGCGAAACAAATTTTCTTAAAAGTTGCAAAATAGAAACGAGACTCCTTCAATAATTTTTCCTTATTTAATAGTGTTGATAATGACGTTGCCTTTGTTTCATCGTTGAGATCTACATGAAATGTGCATGACTAGGTTGTTGTTGTCTATTAAAGTGTGTAACTATATTGGGGTAACAAACCTCACTGGCAACTATAAAAACTCGCTAGCAACTATATTGGGGATAACATATATAAAAACGCAATTAGTATATATGTGAGTTTGTCAACAATATAAAATTTTAACATGATAAAAACTCTAACTTTATATATCGTCCAATTTCAATAACATAAAAAAGGGGGCTTACAATAACGAAAACCACACACCGTCAAACTTAATTTTCCATCTTCATCCCAAAAATATAAACCTAAATATACGATCTAATAATTTGTTACTGAATTTCGGATAAAAGCTCCCGAAAAATAGTTAGTAGAATGTTTATACTATAAGCAAAACAATTGTGAACAACACCCAAAAATAATTTTATAAGCAATAATAATTGTATAAGAAAAACATTTGTGAACAACACCCAATAATAATAAAACCATGGCGCACACAGCCACCCCATCAAAACACATTCATACCCTGTCCTTAAATATACACACAGTCATTATACAGGTAGTCTATATAAATGCAATCATTATACACACAGTCTGTATAAACAAAGTCAGTAAACATGCAGTCTAAATCAAGGGGAAAATTTCATTACCATTAAAACACCACCTGTTACACCATAAAACACCAACGAATGCACAGTAGAAACGCTACACCTTACACAGTAAATACACCCCCATTACACAATAGAAACGCCACATTTGGCACAGCCAAAACGCAACAATCCATTCATTGTCCTTCCATTATATAAATGCGCTCTATATTAACCACTATGTTATATAAACGTGCTACCAAATATATAAATGTTGTCTATTGGTATAATAATTATTGTCTAACTGAATATATAGGATGATAACACATTCAAACACAACAGTAATAAATATAAATAAAATGTTTGTCTACATTCGAATCGCAGACAATCAAATCAAATTAAAATGCTAATGTTGTATATTAAAATGCCCTTGCTGTCAATAGTATAAATCGCTACATAAATACTGTCAATAGTATAATCTCGTTGTGTAATGATATGCCAAAACGTTTTCCAAAACTAATAGTAGAAATCATTGGTCTAGAAAGATTAATATATTTCTACCTAACAACATATAGGATTCCCAGTGATAATGGCAGTGTAAAAACTATGCATTATGCCAATAAATCGTGGAGCAGAACTGTGCAGTGTGTCAATACAATCGTGGAGCATAACTATGCAATGTGTCAATAAAATATTCCCCTTAAAAGAATAGACGAGACATTTTAAAAACTAACTTGCATATCCTATCTAAGGCCTAAGGAGATCATAACATACCAGTGTAACACAATAAGGAATTTAAGTGCCCACTTGCTTATCCATGGTTTAAGGAACGAAGTAAGACCCAATTCAACAGTTCCATGTAAAAGAAAACCTAGGAAGATCCACTACCAAGCAATTATACAAGGTGCTAATCAACGACTCACACGTCAAAAGACTAGAGAAATCAACGTAAGGGAGCACTATAACTAAGATTTATATTAATTAAAAAAGATGGGACAGAGGCCCAAACTTCGACTTTATTAAAAAAAATCAAGCCACAGACTCTCATACTAAATCCCAATGCCCAAACACACGGGTTGTATTTCCTGCACTACGCAACAACAAAGGCAAGATACCAGAGGAGCCAGAGGAAGGGTTTCGCGCAACCTTGTCGACATGGACTCAAGGGTGATCGACTGCATAACAGTAATAAATTCAATGAAGGTTAAACTCGGAGAGGGTGGGTAGCAAGATAACGGATTTGACCAAAATCTGGGCAAGTGAAGTTATAAGGCTGAGGATGTGTCCGTCCAAAAAATCACAGTTACAAAGCAGGAAAAGGGGTCGCCAAGGTGAAATTGTTGGGGCAAAGCGGAGATGACTGAGATGCTCAGAGATAATAATAATATACATAGTGACCAATTAATGAGACACAGAGACAACTTGGTGATGCATGGAGAAATTAAGGTAAAGCGCACTCCCCTCATGCTAGCTCTAGCGCATGTCTTAAGCACTACCTTCCACACAACCAATCCTGTCTCTATATCCCCTAAACTGACCCATAAGGCTCCCAAGGTGAACAATGTTCCAATAAAACGATGGCACTGGATCTCGTGGGTATTAAGGAATGGTCAGAAATGAGCCAACAGGAATGTATGATCTTGAGTTCTCTAGATCGGCTCCGGTCATTAGAGAATCCTCGATGCACACTGAAACGACCTCATCCTTGTTGCTGACCGAATCAACCAATCTCAAAACTTAAGACGAAGGGGCTCGATGAAAATGCATAAAAAGAAAAACACTGTGGTGAAGTGGGTTACATTCCAGGATAAATATAATCTGGGCAAAATTTTAATTAAAATGCAGAAGTTTAATTATATTCTAGTAAAAACGCAGAGATCACAAATAAATTTGTTGAGTAAAATAAGGAAAGGGGGCTAAGTAACAAGGTAAAACTCTGAGTGACAAGTGGTAGAATTGTTGAGTATTTGCTGGTAAAATGTTGATTATAAGGTACCCATAACACCTCGCAGCAAGAGCATGCCATCGCAGAGAACAAGGAAGGTGCAAGGGTTATTAATAAAAAATGCAGAAGGGTATGCCAACGCAGAGACTAAAAAACTCTAGGGAGAAAAAAATGAATAGCATAGGTAAACGCAGGGATATCCATAATTGGATTTGCTAAGGGTGGATACAAAATTGCTGGGAAAATCTAGATGAATAGCAGAGGTGAAACGAAAATTAAAAAAATGGGTTGAGCCAAGAAAGAGGGTGCAGAGCCACCTTACAACCACGTGGAGAAAAACAAAATTAAGGGATCCAATTCCTTAACTTTAGAGCACAGGTGTAGCAGGGAGAAAACAAAATTTTAATCAACAGATACTTTCTTTACTCTTAGATCAAGGGCTGAGGAAGGATGACAACGAGTGAGAA
>JASDQU010013475.1:36819-47020 GCA_032191745.1 Picea mariana | reverse complement strand
CACAAAATAAAAGGGCTCAACTGAAGGAATACACACTATATAAAGTAATTGACAAATTATTAACTATGAGTACACGCGAAACTATCCACTCAGTGTTCATGGCAGTGGACGGTATAGAATAGGCAATTACAACCATACAGTTCTGTCCATACAACATTCGATTTCAAACTCCTACCAGCCTTTTAGAAAATCCCCTTACACAGCCTAAACAATGAAGAATGTAAAGATATATATATATATATATAGATAGATATTGTTTTGGAAATAAAATAGAAAATCGTAACCTTACTCAGACCATTACATCTACTCATGTTGGATCCAATCTAACTATTGCAATTGCAGAATAAAACACATCAGCAATAAACATAAGGAATGTCGAAATGAAATAAAATGATATGGTATTATAGATCTATCATAAGTCGATTCAACATTCAGCGTTTGAAACAAGGCCTTTCATCGAAAACGATAACCCTGGTAATTAAATTACATGGTAGAGTGAGAGCCGAGTAGTGATCGATTAAACAATCATTTCACTACTCTAATGAACAGGATAGTCCTGTAGAAAATCATTGCTAAAGTTATACTATAACAACCGGGCCCAAACTCCAGGTTACTTTTGGGATTTCTTCCCCTTTTTTCCAAACCTGATAGGAATCTGAGGAAATCAATATTGAATGACCTCTTTTAAAATTTGCAACTCTGACTGTTCGAACTCCAAAAGAGTACAAAAGGGAACTTGAATACCTTTTGAACCGAGTACGAAGATGAACATTCGATATCTTTTCTTAGATGAAAAATCCTAAAAGAATCACCATACGAGGATTAGAAAATTATATTCAAGGAAAACTTGAGGAAACATGAACATAATGATAATTGTTTATTTAAAATATCATGCCAAGACATTACTTAACTTCTGATTCTCGGCCCGCATGACTTTTCTCTTTTGTTTTCCGACTGGAAAGATGCTTAGGGCCGAGGATGGATGGGGCAACAAATCACTGATGGGTACCCTCGCATCAAACAGGGCCCATCATTAGTAATGAGTATCAATTAAAAAAAAAACTATTTAAAACAATACAGGGAAAACTTTACACAATAGTCATGAATAATGAATAGAGTAATCGACTATAGTAAGTCCCTTCATACATGGATGGTGTATATTATATTGAGTGTTACAAACCTTAAGTATTTATTTTATACTAGAAACATATCTAACTGTCGAGATTAGACTACCATTTAAATGAACAAACATGTTGTGCATAGACGTCATAAACATATTTTTCCCACATGGGACAAAAGCTACTTGATTGTTGAGCTAGTAACAATTTACAAAGGATATATATTATTAATTCAACTATTGATACAAAAAACCCTCGCCACTGGTTTCAAATCATAGGGATAGCGAAAATGGAAAATAACATCTGAGAAATTTCAAGGGGCTTTGCTAGTACTCTAAGATATCTTAGCATGTCGAAATCGCAGAGGTCTTTAGTTCAACACTGGAGAACCGGTTGAGACCACAACAGAGACGAGATGAATTATACAACGCTTTGTAATTTTCATGAAGGGGCTCTTTCGTGATACTCTAACCTCCCTCCGATAAATGAGAGATCATTTACTAAAACCTAATGGGGGGTGGCGTATACAATAAGACAACAAAGAGTACAGTGACTGTAACTAAAGAAAGGTAAACCAGAGAATTCATGAAATGTATAACCTTTTCCATTATCCAAGCTATAGACTGTCAAGAAGCCTTCACATCAAACGAATCAGTAACCTGAATGATTGTTATAATACATAGGGCTCCTAAAGAAACTAGCCAGATGCTCTTACCTTATTTTTGTGGAGTACCAATGGCAGAGGTCCACCCAAAATGTTTGGTTCCAGAATGAGTCCACAACTTAAGCATTGAGTAGTTACAAAGAAGGTTTGATAACTCGACCTTAATCGCAAGGAACACACAGAGCCAAGGTCAAAAGAAGACTAATGAAAATGGTATCTCTAGCGCCCATCTACTAGTCTAAGGACGCTTAATGGTAGTCCGTAAGTTCAGTACTGTAACTAGGGAAAGGTGGCGAGATTTTGGAGGGACACCTTAAAATCATGATAATCCCGAGGGTAGGGGTTTTAAAACGTCTTAAATTCTCTGGAAGAAGGGTCATTACACCTTCTCGACCGTATCCAAAGTTGATCCTGTCTCAATCCATGGAAAATGGAATTGGCAGACAGTTCAATTTTCTCATTCTAGTTTGGTTAGAGTTCATTGTACTCATCGAAATTCCGTTAAGGAAAGGAAAGCCTCCTTTCAAGAGTTAATTCGAATGGAATGACAGTTATCCCTAAAGGGCTGAGGTGAGAACTAGTTCTTAACTACTATCTCCACGCATGATATTCACATGTACTAGGACCACGTTGATAGCAAAGAGTGCATTAAGTTCTCTACCACCCATACCCGAAGAAATGTATTGGCCACTCCAAAATTTATGAAAGGTCATTCATAACACTCATCTCACGGTAGGCCTTGCTTGCACAGTACATTTGGCAATGAACTTATATAGATCTAGGTTATTTCTTAAACGTTTTATGGTGCAATAAGTTTGGTAATAGTTATGCTTATACATACATAATGTTGCATAAATATTTGGTGGCGCACTATATTTGGCAATAGTTATATATATGTATATAAATTGCTGCGTAAATATTTTGTGGTGCAATAGTATTTTGAGATTAGACATATATATATAGGTTGTTGCATAAACACTTTGGTATATATATGTATAGTCTGCTAAGGATAGGAGTTTAGCCTATGTGGATATAATAGAAAGAAACACTTATAGGATTGCAAGGAGTCAAGGATTACGAGGAGGAGGTAAAGTCTTATAATTTCACTTATAAAATAGCTTTGGTAAGTATTAATGTGGGAAGAAGAAGTGCTTAATCTCCTTGTAGCAATATTAGAGTTAAATATGTCTTTAATTTGAGAATCTATGACCACAATGAATTTTGTTTTTATGGTAATTAGAGGTACATTACAAACCATATCCTCCAGTCGATCACATATCAAAGGCGTCTTAATGGTGCTTTGATACTTTTTTTTGTATGCAAACTCTAACAATGGCAAGAACTCCTCCCAACGTTTTTTTTGTTCCATGACATACATACGCAACATATCTTCCTAGATTTGGTTTGTTCTTTCTGTCTACTCGTCTGTCTCTGGGTGATAAGCGGTACTAAAATTAAGTTGGGTTCCCAAGGCCTCTTGGAAACTAGTCCAAAATCATCCTATGAACATCGATCCTCGATCATATATGACCCTCTTAGGAATTCCATGCAATATCACTATATTCCTGATACAAACTCTAGCTATGTATGGCACCTGATACATTGTATGCACGGGGACAAAATGTGCACTCTTCGTCACAGTGTCAAATACCACAAAAACTGAGTCGTGCCTCCTTGTCGTGAGCATCAATCCAACAATAAAGTCCATCAAAATGACCTCCCATTTCGATTCTGGAATAGCGTGTGTTTGTAGTAATCAGGTTGTATGTCTATGTTCAGCCTTCACTTGCTAACATTATAGACATCTCACCACATAGTTGACTATGTCCTCCTTCATTCCTTCTAGAAAAATAAGGGTTTAATCTCTACCCTCATCTTTGTGACTCCTGGATGAGCTATGTACACTGCTCTATGAGCTTCATTAAAGATCAAACTTCTACACTCATCATTAGGAGATACGTAAATCCAGTTATTAAACCTCATTAATTTGTCATTTTCCAGAGTAAATCCCTCAAATTTTGGTACCAACATGGTGTCTTGATAGATAATTTCCTTAACCTCTTTATCTGAATCATCGTCATACTGTATAGTTAGAATATTTTCATGAAGATTCTTCTGAAGAGGTATCATCAAAAATATGCGTGGTCTCTGACTAAACTCATCTTCCACTCTGTTGATTGTTCCTTTTATGTAGGTAATCTCAAAATCGTACTCGCTAAGAAGTTCCAACCAATGCCTTTGTTGGGCATTCAAGTCACTTTGCATAAAAATGTGTTGCAAACCACAGTGGTCTGTTTTCAACTCGAATTTCCATCTAATGTTGTAGTCTCTCCACACTCTCAAGGCATACATAATCGCAAATAACTCCAAATCATGTGTCCCGTAGTTCTTCTCGTGCTTTCTTAACTTCCTTGAGATGTAAGAAATCACTCAAATGTCTTGCATCAAGACTCCTCCAAAGACTTCCTTGGATGTGTCTGTGCATACCAAGATTTCCTTGTCCATGTCATCGAATTTTAGTATCAGCGTTGTCATCAATAAATCCTTGAGCCCTCAAAATCCTTCTGCGCATTTCTTGGTCCATACAAACTTCTTGTTTTTCTTCTACAATTCCATAATCGGATTTTCTATCTTCGAAAAACCTTCGATGAATCATCGATAATATCCTGCTAAACCCATGAAGCTACGTACTTTGGGTACATTCATCGACGCGGCCCATTCCATAATAGCCTCTACCTTCGCTAGATCCACAACAATACCTTCGCCAGAGATAACATGCCGTAAATAATGAATCCTCGATTGATAAAAAGAGCATTTTGATAGTTTATCATATAAATTGTTCTCTTGTAATAACTGTAGTACCAAGTGCAAATGTTCATCATATTCTTCCATCGTTCGAGAATATATCAAAATGTCACCAATGAATACTTGAAAAAACTTGTCCAAGTATTCACGGAACACCCAATTATTCAAGCTCATGAACACCCTTGGGGCATCTTTCAGTCCAAACGGTGACATGGTAAACTCAAAAATGTCTGAGCCTCATTTTGAATGTGGTCTTAAGAATGTCTTCTTCCTTGATCTATAACTGGTGATATCCTGATCTCAAGTCCATATTCAAAAACACCATCGCACCTTTTATTTCATCAAACGAATCGTCTATTCTTGGCAACAAAAACTGGTTCTTGATCATTTCCTTGTTCAATTGACGGTAGTCAATGTAGAGTCTCCATAACCCATCCTTCTACTGTATGAAAATAATAGGTTCACCCCAAGGTGACACACTTAGACGTATAGGTCCTAGGTCCATCAACTCCTTCAATTTCATTTTCAACTCCTATAACTCAGGGGTCGACATCTGATAAGGTGTCCTAGCTATCGGTTCAGTTTCAAGTTTTAAGTCAATGGAAAATTCCAATTCCCTTTCGGACGAAGAACCTGGTAACTCTTTTGGGAATATGTTTGCAAACTATCGTACTACCAGAAGATTTTTCAATCCCTCTGCCATGCCCTTGTCATTTAGCGCTAAGATTGCATATATCTTGCATCCCTTGCACATACTCTTTCGTAGCTATAGGGAAGAGATGAACCTTAGGGAAACTCTCTGGTTTCTTCCAATAATAACTCGTATTTGTCCCTCTTCATCGATCAAACTTAACTATTTCATATTACAGTCGAGTATCTCATGCGATTCCAGCCACTCCATACCGATCACTACGTCATAAGATCCTAAGATCGTGACGTACAGGTTGGAATTCATGAAAAAATATTTGAGGTTAAGGATATAGTCTGTAACCTTTCCTCCAACATTTTTCTTATCTTTCGAAGCCATTTCCACATAGATAAACTCTTCTTGTCCGACTACCTTTACCTTAATTCTCTTTAGCGTTGCACCAGAAATAAAGCTCTCTATAACACTTGGATATATCAAAATACTAAAGGTCTAGTCAGCGATGGTACCTGACATATTGAGCACAGTAGACTGGTGCTCATCCTGGATTTTATTCATTGATGCATGAATCTAGTGGGCCTTTCCCAAATCTCCTACTATAGTGTGTCTGGTTGATCTGGCTACTTTGGCCCTCTCAATTAGGCATTCACGCTGGTAATGTGACTCGCCACATGTCCAACATCCGGTCTTCGATCCAATACTCCTGGTCCCCGAAGTAGAATTTGATGACCCAACAGCCTTGAACCTTGCGTTGTTCTGCTAAATAGGCCTGAACTATTGTTGTTGCAGATGACGTTGTTGTTGGTGATGTGGTCCTTAGTACGGTGTTCACTGCCGAGGTGTCAGTCATTGTGGTGTTGTGAACGTGGATCCTCTCGAAGTGCCTCGATACCCTGATGAATGTATAGCTAGCATCTGATGTTGTTGCGAACCAAATTTCAATTGTTCCCTCAATCTCGCAGGATTCCTTCTTTAACCCTCACAAATGAGCTCTTCCTCAGCTATGAGGACCTTCTGGACAACATCATGCAACATATGAGGCATTAATATCCTCAGTTTCACACGAATGTTTATGATAAGGTCAAACACGAACTTGTTGACCTTAATCTTCTTAGTGTTTAGATGTGGATAATACCTAAGCATCTCCATGAAACAATCCTCCTACTCGGGCACCATATGACTGCCCTGTCATAAGGTGTTGAACTCATTGAGCTAATGCTCAATGAATTCCTCAGACATATACCTCTCCTAGAAACACTCCTCAAAAATTTCCCATGAAACATATTCAATGACCATATTTAGTTGTGGCAGGAGCATCTTCCATCATAGAAGAGTGTTCCCCTTCAGCTGAAAGACTGCCATGCAGACCTTCATGTTAGAGGTATAGTCGCAAACTGCAAAGCACCTTGCCATGTTCTCCAACCATTCCTTGGTGACTTTGTCGTCCGTGGAACCCAATAACTCGGGAACCTTGACTTTCTCGAGTTCTTGTTGAATTATATCAGTACCGACTAGGGCACGCTATTGACCCTCTGGGGGTACAGGTGCCCTGGCCTCATATCTATCCAGACAACTAATCAAGGCCTCTAACGTCCTCTGAAAGGACCTCATTAACCGAACCACATCACCCATATCAATTTGTTCCTGTCTAATGACTTGTTCATATCCTTGGGGGTTACACCCCTCTGGCATGGATGCTACTGGAGGTGTTGCACCTCCTCTCCTAGCACAACGTCGTATGCCTCCGCGACTTCCTTGAACCATGATTACCTACACGAATACAATTCAAATTAATCAGTGATAAATTATTTATCAAGTGGTTATACATTAGAAGGCATAATGATCCCAAGTCGCAAGGTTGAACCTGCTCTGATACCATATGTGATATCCCTCCATTACGTATGAGAAAATTTGAACTACAACAAGTAAAAATAATTTTTTTGTGTGTTAGGAAATTTAAAACATCACAATTAATAGCAACATCATCGACACATCATTCACATATATTAACAAAATAATATTAATGCATTGACACAAATAATTAGCATCCCATAATAATTGCATTCATACAACTAGTAATGACGTATAATAGTATGAATCATAAATTTTTGAACTCATCTATAAAGGTAATCAATAGATAACACCAGGATAACACGAGATAGCATAACGACAACTTAAGGATCATAAATATAATCATAAAAATGACATAAGATACTACCCTCCCAACCTACCCTTCAAGGTTACGACCTCTAGGATACATAAACAATGCTTAAGCCCAGGTTCCAATTTATTTTAACCATTTAAGGTCTCAGCGCTGACGACTGTTCTGAGGAACAAGGAGGTGTCTACATCACCTAATACAATCAAGTCCAAAGTAACTATGCTAAATCCACAACATCAATGATAATCAATTTCATCGATCCATCAATCCTAATTCACAATTTAAACATGGCGTGTGAGTAATCGTTATCATAACACATCATAGACCACATTAAATCGAAGGTGAAAAATCAATTATCAGTTATATTCGTGGCATAAATCCCTATCATAATATGAAATCATCCATCATAAAAAAATTTCATTTCACACAAGAAAACTAATATTTAAAATCATCATTCATGACATTAAATTATATCGTGCAAGAAGTCCAATATCTAAACATCATACATTACATTACATTGTCAGTGCGTGTAAGGACTCTGATTACTCAACTAGTCATACATCGCATTATTGATTTCCATGCGAGCAGAGAATAAAAATAATAAATCATTTTTATGACAACATTATTCTAAGGGCGCAAGTAATAGCCACTTTATTTTTTTGTTGTCTTCGTGTACTAATTATTGAATTTAATCTTAATCAAAATCAATCCATTCTAGGATATAAAATATTATTCTATCTCAATAAAATCTTCAGCGATAAAGGACGTGCATGAGAAGGAGGGTGTCACGTAAGAGTAATGAATCAAGTGCAGAATTGTAGTCTAATCTCGAGTAGCTTAACTATTCAATTCATATTTAGGATATCTTTTAGAAGGGTGTAAGGAGAAGCTGATTGACAATTCATTAGGAGGACCCAAGAAGATCAATGCCTTAAATCTAACACCACTTTTCATTATGTATCCATTTAAAAACTAAAGAAAATCAAAATAGTAACTAATAAGAAGTTTACATCTCGTGCCCTCCTCTCTAGAGTACCAACAGGGTTAATCATAAAAGTAAAAATGGAAGGAATCCAATGTTAACTTATCCTTCTAAAGCATTGGATCTAAAGAAAAAAATATCCCCTAAAAAGGATAGACGAGACATTTTAAATACTAACTTGCATATCCAATCTGAGGCCTAAGGAGATCATAACATACCTGTGTAACATAATAAGGGTTCTAAGTTCCCACTTTCTTATCCATGGTTTAAGGAATGACGTAAGACCCACATCAATAGTTCCATGCAAAGGAAACCTAGGAAGATACACTACCAAGAAAATATACAAGGTACTAATCAACGAATCACACGTCAAAAGACTAGAGAAATCAAAGTAAGGGAGTGATATAACTAAGATTTATATTAATTACAAAAATGGGATAGAGGCCCAAACTTCAAATTCATTAAGAAAAATCAAGCCACGAGCTCTCATACTAAATCCCAACGCCCAAACAACACCCACAACCAACCACAAGGTGAATGGAGGAGAGACCACGGGTTGTATTTGCTTGTAACAGCCCTAGTAGAATATATGTTTAGGGAATTATTAAGTAAAAATTTATTAGGTAATTAATTTTTCTAACATATTATTAATTAAACAAAGATTGGTATAATGATACTAATTAAATATTTGTTAATTAATTAATGGTTATAATTTGATTAATTAATTACCTGTTACATTCATTGACATGGGTATTAAATTAAGAGGGTTAATAAATTATATTGTTTAAATTAAGGGTT
The DNA here is from genome assembly GCA_032191745.1 of Picea mariana. Lineage (NCBI taxonomy): Eukaryota > Viridiplantae > Streptophyta > Pinopsida > Pinales > Pinaceae > Picea > Picea mariana. The sequence continues at coordinate 37,846 of JASDQU010013475.1, read as the reverse complement.
TACGGAAGAGGGGATAAGGAACATTAATAAATGGATAAGGAACATTAATAAGTGGATAAGGGGCATTAACTAGGTGGATAAGATAATAAATGTGTAGGTAAGGAAGTAAATGAGGTGAAAGGGTGGTGAAGGAGGGATATGAAGGGAGGAGGTTTAGGAAGGTAGGGATTATCATTCTATGGGGGTTTTGGGAGGGTTCTCTGGGATTTGCACAAGAGTTGAGTTCTGTAGTCGAGAAGGATTAGTACAGGGGGCACCGGTTTACTGAAGGTTTTGGGCACGGGGGCTAGGATATCCATATGGTATGCTAGAGCTAGGAAGTTGTCCTAGTTGCCAGGGTGGAAACTCGGTTTTGGGCAGTGTTTGACACAATTCAGCGACAAACAACCAGATCGACGAGGGAATTAGCATCAGGGAGAGGTAATTTAATTATTCTATTGATTAATTCTTATGTTGTGGATAAAATTTTAATTTTTTTTTGTCGAATATCATATGCTCATATGTTGGTGATTGAATTATTTTAATATAAGAAAGAATTGTATGCTAAATTAGAATTAATTTTTTTATTTTTTTTGTACAGATACTACATTCCTGCACTACTCAACAACAGAGGTAAGATAACAAAGGAGGGGTTTCATGCAACCTTGTCGACAAGGACTCAAGGGCGACCAAATTCATAACAACAATAAATTCAATGAAGGTTAAACTCAGAGAGGGTGGGTAGCAAGATGATGGATCTGACTAAAATCTGGGAAAGCCAAGTTATAAGGTTGAGGGTGTGTCCCTCCCCAACATCACATTTACAAATCAGGAAAATGGGTCGCCGGGGCGAAATTGATGGGAAAAAGCAGAGATGACTAAGATGCTCAGAGATAATATTGATATACGCAGTGACAAATTAATGAGACGTATAGACAACCTGGTGATGTGCAGATAAATTAAGGTAAAACACACTCCCCTCAAGGTGGATCTAGCGCATGTCTAAGGAACTACCTTCCACACAGCCAATCCTATCTAAGGTACCCAT
>JASDQU010013475.1:17441-36345 GCA_032191745.1 Picea mariana | reverse complement strand
GCAATAAACATAAGGAATGTCGAAATGAAATAAAATGATATGGTATTATAGATCTATCATAAGTCGATTCAACATTCAGCGTTTGAAACAAGGCCTTTCATCGAAAACGATAACCCTGGTAATTAAATTACATGGTAGAGTGAGACCCGAGTAGTGATCAATTAAACAATCATTTCACTACTCTAATGAACATGATAGTCCTGTAGAAAATCATTGCTAAAGTTATACTATAACAACCGGGCCCAAACTCCAGGTTACTTTTGGGATTTCTTCCCCTTTTTTCCAAACCCGATAGGAATCTGAGGAAATCAATATTGAATGACCTCTTTTAAAATTTGCAACCGTGATTGTTCGAACTCCAGAAGGGTACAGAAGGGAACTTGAATACCTTTTGCACCGAGTACGGAGATGAACATTCGAGATCTTTGCGTAGATGAAAAATCCTGGAAGAATCACCATACAAATATTAGAAAATGATATTCAAGGAAAACTTGAGGAAACATGAACAGAATGATAATTTTCTATTTAAAATATGATGCCAAGACATTATTTAAATTTTGATTCTCGGCTTGCATGACTTTTCCCTTGTTGTTTTTCGGCTGGAAAGATGCTCAGGGCCAAGGATGGATGGGGAAACAACTCACTGATGGGTACCCTCGCATCAAACAGGGCCCATTATTAGTGATGAGTATCAATTAAAAAAAAACTATTTAAAACAATATAGGGAAAACTTTACACATTAGTCATGAATAATGAATAGAGTAATCGACTATACTAAGTCCCTTCATACATGGATGGTGTATATTATATTGAGTGTTACAAAACTTAAGTATTTATTTTATACCAGAAACATATCTAACTGTCGAGATTAGACTACCATTTAAATGAACAAACATGTTGTGCATAGATGTCATAAACATATTTTTCCCACATGGGACAAAAGCTACTTGATTGTTGAGCTAGTAACAATTTACAGGGAATATATATTATTAATTCAACTATTGATACAAAAAACCCTGGCCACTGGTTTCAAATCGTAGGGATAGCGAAAATGGCAAATAACATCTGAGAAATTTCAAGGGGCTTTGCTAGTACTATAAGATATCTTAGCATGTCGAAATCGTAGAGGTCTTTAGTTCAACACTGGACAACCGGTTGAGACCACAACAGAGACGAGATGAATTATACAACGCTTTTTACTTTTCATGAAGGGACTCTTTCGTGAGACTCTAACCTCCCTCCGATAAATGAGAGATCATTTACTAAAACCTAATGGGGGGTGGCGTATACAATAAGACAACAAAGAGTACAGTGACTGTAACTAAAGAAAGGTAAACAAAAGAATTCATGAAACGTATAACCTTTTCCATTATCCAAGCTATAGACTGTCAAGTAACCTTCACATCGAACGAATCAGTAACCTAAATGATTGTTATAATACAGAGGGTTCCTAAAGAAACTAACCAGATGCTCTTACCTTATTTTTGTGGAGTACCAATGGCATAGGTCCACCCAAAACGTTTGGTTCCAAAACGAGTCCACAACTTAAGCATTGAGTAGTTACAATGAAGGTTTGATAACTCAACCTTAATCGCAAAGAACAGATAGAGGTGACATCAAAAGACTAATGAAAATGGTATCTCTAGCGCCCATCTACTAGTCTAAGGATGCATAATGGTAGTCTGTAAGTTCAGTACTGTAACTAGGGAAAGGTGGTGAGATTTCGGAGGGACACCTTAAACTCATGATAATATCAAGGGTGGGGGTTTCAAAACATCTTAAATGCTCTGGAAGAAGGGTCATTACACCTTCTCGACTGTATCCAAAGTTGATCCTGTCTCAATCCATGGAAAATGGAATTGGCAGACAGTTCAATTTTCTCGTTCTAGTTTGGTTAGAGTTCATTGTACTCATCGAAATTCTATTAAGGAAAGGAAAGCCTCCTTTCAAGAGTTAATTCAAATGGAATGACAGTTATCCCTAAAGGGGTGAGGTGAGAACTGGTTCTTAACTACTGTCTCCATGCCTGATATTCACATGTACAAGAACCACGTTGATAGCAAAGAGTGCATTAAGTTCTCTACCACCCATACCCAAAGAAATGTATTGGCCACTCCAGAATTTATGAAAGGTCATTCATAACACTCATATCACGGTAGGCCTTGCTGGTGCAGTACATTTGGCAATGGACTTATAAATATATAGGTTATTGCTTAAACGTTTTATGGCGCAGTAAGTTTGGTAATAGTTATGTTTATACATACAGAATGTTGCATAAATATTTGGTGGCGCAATGTATTTGGAAATAGTTTATATATATGTATATAAATTGTTGCGTAAATGTTTTGTGGCGCAATATTATTTTGAGATTAGACATATATATATATATAGGTTGTTGCATAAACACTTTGGTATATATATGTATAGTCTGCTAAGGATAGGAGTTTAGCCTATGCGGATATAATAGAAAGAAACACTTATAGGATTGCAAGGAGTCAAGGATTACGAGGAGGAGGTAAAGTCTTATAATTTCACTTATAAAATAGCTTTGGTAAGTATTAATGTGGGAAGAAGAAGTGCTTAATCTCCTTGTAGCAAGATTAGAGTTAAATATGTCTTTAATTTGAGAATCTATGACCACAACGAATTTTGTTTTTATGGTAATTAGAGGTACATTACAAACCATATCCTCCAGTCGATCACATCTCAAAGGCGTCTTAATGGTGCTTTGATATTTTTTGTTGTATGCAAACTCTAACAGTGGCAAGAACTCCTCCCAATGTTTTTTTTTTTTCCATCACATACATATGCAACATATCTTCCTAGATTTGGTTTGTTCTTTCTGTCTGTCTTCGGGTGATAAGTGGTACTAAAATTAAGTTGGGTTCCCAAGGCCTCTTGGAAACTAGTCCAAAATCGTCCTATGAACATCGATCCTCGATCATATATGACCCTCTTAGGAATTCCATGCAATATCACTATCTTGCTGATAAAAACTCTAGCTATGTATGGCACCTGATACATTGTACGCACAAGGACAAAATGTGCACTCTTCATCACAGTGTCAACTACCACAAAAACCGAGTCTTGCCTCCTTGTCGTGAGCATCAATCCAACAATAAATTACATCAAAATGCCCTCCCATTTTGATTCTGGAATAGCGTGTGTTTGTAGTAATCAGGTTGTATGTCTATGTTCAACCTTCACTTCCTAACATTATAGACATCTCACCACGTAGTTTGCTATGTCCTCCTTCATTCCTTTCTAGAAGAATAAGGGTTTAATCTCTACCCTCATCTTTGTGACTCCTGGATGAGCTATGTACACTGCTCTATGAGCTTCATTTAAGATCAAACTTCTACACTCATCATTAGGAGATACGTAAATCCAGTTATTAAACCTCATTAATTTTTCATTTTCCAGAGTAAATCCCTCAAATTTTGGTTACCAACATGGTGTCTTGACAGATATTTTCCTTAACCTGTTTATCCCAATCATCGTTGTACTGTATAGTTAGAATATTTTCATGAAGATTTTTCTGAAGAGGTATCATCGAAAATATGCGTGGTCTCCGACTAAACTCATCTTCCACTCTGTTCATTGTTCCTTTTATGTAGGTAATCTAAAAATCGTACTCGCTAAGAAGTTCCAACCAATGCCTTTGTTGGGCATTCAAGTCACTTTGCATAAAAATGTGTTGCAAACCACAGTGGTCTATTTTTAGCTCAAATTTCCATCCAATGTTGTAGTCTCTCCACACTCTCAAGGCATACATAATCGCAAATAACTCCAAATCATGTGTCTCGTAGTTCTTCTCATTCTTTCTTAACTTCCTTGAGATGTAAGCAATCACTCGACTATCTTGCATCAACACTCCACCTAAGACTTCCTTGGATGTGTTTGTGCATACCAAGAATTCCTCATCCATGTCAGGGAATTTTAGTATCAGCATTGTCATCAACAACTCCTTGAGCCCTCAAAATCCTTCTGCGCATTTCTTGGTCCATACAAACTTCTTGTTTTTCTTCTACAATTCCATAATCGCATTTTCTATCTTCGAAAAACCTTCGATGAATTGTCGATAATATCCCACTAAACCCATGAAGCTACATACTTTGGGTATGCTCATCGACGCATCCCATTCCATAATAGCCTCTAACTTCACTAGATCCACAACAATACCTTCGCCAGAGACAACATGCCCTAAATAATGAATCCTCGACTGATAAAAAGAGCATTTCGATAGATTATCGTATAAATTGTTCTCTTGTAAGAATTGTAGTACCAAGTGCAAATGTTCGTCATATTCTTCCATCGTTCGAAAATATATCAAAATGTCACCAATGAATACTTGAAAAAACTTGTCCGAGTATTCACAGAATACCCGATTATTCAATCTCATGAACACCCTTGGGGCATTTGTCAGTCCAAATGGTGACATGGTAAACTCAAAAATGTCTGAGCCTCATTTTGAATGTGGTCTTAAGAATGTCTTCTTCCTTGATCTATAATTGGTGATATCCTGATCTCAAGTCCATCTTCGAAAACACCATCGCACCTTTCATTTCATCAAACAAATTGTCTATTCTTGGCAACAAATACTGGTTCTTGATCATTTCCTTGTTCAATTGACGGTAGTCATTGTAGAGTCTCCATAACCCATCCTTCTACTGTATGAAAATAATAGGTGCACCCCAAGGTGACACACTTAGACGTATAGGTCCTAGGTCCATCAACTCCTTCAATTTCATTTTGAACTCCTATAACTTAGGGGTCGACATCCGATAAGGTGTCTTGGATATCGATTCAGTTTCAAGTTTTAAGTTAATGGAAAATTCCAATTCCCTTTCAGGCGAAGAACTTGGTAACTCTTTTGGGAATATATTTGCAAACTCTCGTACTACCAGAAAATTTTCCGGTCCCTCTGCCATGCCCTTGTCATTTAGCGCTAAGATTGCATATATCTTGCATCCCTTGCACATACTCTTTTGTAGCTATAGGGAAGAGATGAACCTTAGGGAAACTCCCTGGTTTCTTCCAATAATCACTTGTATTTGTCCCTCTTATCGATCAAACTTAACCATTTCATATTACAATCGAGTATCACATCATGCGATTCCAACCACTCCATACTGATCACTACGTCATAAGATCCTAAGATCGTGACGTACAGGTTGGCCTTCATGAAAAAATATTCGAGGTTAAGGCTATAGTCTGTAACCTTTTCTCCAACCTTTTTCTTGTCTTCCGAAGCCATTTCCACATAGATAAACTCTTCTTGTTTGAATACCTTTACCTTAATTCTCTTTAGCATTGCACCGAAAATAAAGCTCTCTATAACACTTGTATATATCAAAATACTAAAGGTCTGGTCAGCGATGGTACCTGGCATATTGAGCACAGTAGACTAGTGCACATCCTGGATTTTATTCACCGATGCATGAATTTGGTGGGCCTTTCCCAAATCTCCTACTATAGTGTGTCTAGATGATCTGGCTGATTTGGCCCTCTCAATCGAGCATTCACACTGGTAATGTGGCTCGCCACATGTCCAACATCTAGTCTTCGATACAGTACTCTTGGTCCCCGAAGTAGAATTTGATGACCCAACAGCCTCGAACCTTGGTTTGTTCTACTAAACAGTCCTGAACTATTGTTGTTGTAGACGACGTTTTTGTTGGTGATGTGGTCCTCAGTACGGTGTTCGTTATCGAGGTGTCAATCATCGTGGTGTTGTGAACATGGATCCTCTCAAAGTGCCTCGATACCCTGATGGATGTCTAGCTAGCGTCTGATGTTGTTGTGCACCAAATGTCAATTGTTCCCTCGATCTCGCAGGATTCCTTCTTTAACCCTCACAAATGAGCTCTTCCTCAGCTATGAGGACCTTCTAGACAACATCATGCAACGTATGAGGCATTAATATCCTCAGTTTCACACAAATGTTTATGTTAAGGTCAAACACAAACTTGTTGACCTTAATCTTCTTGGTGTTTAGATGTGGAGAATACCTAAGCATCTCCATGAAACAAGCCTCCTACTCAGGCACCGTATGACTGCCCTGTCATAAGGTGTTGAACTCATTGAGCTAATGCTCAATGAATTTCTCAGACATATACCTCTCCTAGAAACACTCCTCAAAAATTTCCCATGAAACATATTCAATGACCATATTTAGTTGTGGCAGGAGCATCTTCCACCATAGAAGAGTGCTCCCCTTTAGCTGAAAGACTGCCATGTGGACCTTCATGTTGGAGGTATATTCGCGAAGTGCAAAGCACCTTTCCATGTTCTCCAACCATTCCTTGGTGACTTTGTCGTCTGTGGAACCCAATAACTCGGGAAACTTGACCTTTTCGAGTTCTTGGTGAATTATATCAGTACCGACTAGGGCACGCTATTGACCCTCTGGGGGTACAGGCGCCCTGGACTCATATCTATCCAGACAAATAATCAAGGCCTCTGGCGTCCTCTTAAAGGACCTCATTAACCAAACCACATCACCCATAGCAATTTGTTCCTATCTAATGACTTGTTCATCTCCTTGGGGGTTAGACCCCTCTGGCATGGATGCTACTAGAGGTGTTGCACCTCCTCTCCTAGCACAACGTCGTATGCCTCCGCGACTTCGTTGAACCATGATTACCTGCACGAATACAATTCAAATTAATCAGTGATAAATTATTTATCAAGTGGTTATACATTAGAAGGCATAACGATCCCAAGTCGCAAGGTTGAACCTGCTATGATACCATATGTGAGATCCCTCCATTACGTATGAGAAAATTTGAACTACAACAGGTAAAAATAATTTTTTTTTGTGTTAGGAAAGTTAAAACATCACAATTAATAGCAACATCATCGACACATCATTCACATATATTAACAAAAAAATATTAATGCATTGACACAAATAATTAGCATCCCATAATAATTGCATTCATACAACTAGTAATGGCGTATAACAGTATGAATCATAAATTTTTGAACTCATCTATAAAGGTAATCAACAGATAACACCGGGATAACACGAGACAGCATAAAGACAACTTAAGGATCATAAATATAATCATAAAAATGACATAAGATACTACCCTCCCAACCTACCCTTCAAGGTTACGACCTCCAGGACACATAAACAATGCTTAAGCCTAGGTTCCAATTTATTTTAACCATTTAAGGTCTCAGGGCTGATGACTGTTCTAAGGAACAAGGAGGTGTCTACATCACCTAATACATTCAATTCCAAAGTAACTATGCTAAATCCACAACATCAATGATAATCAATTTCATCGATCCATCAATCCTAATTCACAATTTAAACATGGCGCGTGAGTAATCATTAGCATAACACATCATAGACCACATTAAATCCAAGGCGCAAAATCAATTATCAGTTATATTCGTGGCATAAATCCCTATCATAATATGCAATCATCCGTCATAATAAATTTTCATTTCACACAAGAAAACTAATATTTAAAATCATCATTCATGACATTAAATTATATCGTGCGAGAAGTCCAATATCTAAACATCATACATTACATTACATTGTCAGTGCGTGTAAGGACTATGATTACTCAACTAGTCATACATCGCATTGTTGATTTCCGTACGAGCATTCTATTTAGTTAATCTGTCAATTATACACCAACAATTCAAGACGCAAGAGACATCGAATTTATTTCGCCAGGCGCAAGAGAATAAAAATAATAAATCATTTTTATGACAACATTATTCTAAGGGCGCAAGTAATAGCCACTTTATTTTTTTGATGTCTTCGTGTACTAATTATCGAATTTAAGCTTAATCAAAATCAATCCATTCCAAGATATAAAATATTATTCTATCTCAATAAAATCTTCAGCGATAAAGGACGTGCATGAGAAGGAGGGTATCACGTAAGAGTAATGAATCAAGTGCATAATTGTAGTCTAATCTTGAGTAGCTTAACTATTCAATTCATATTTAGGATATCTTTTAGGAGGATGTAAGGAGAAGCTGATTTACAATTCATTAGGAGGACCCAAGAAGATCAAAGCCTTAAATCTAACACCACTTTTCATTATGTATCCATTTAAAAACTAAAGAAAATCAAAATAGCAACTAATAAGAAGTTAACATCTCGTGCCTTCCTCTCTAGAGTACCAACAGGGTTAATCATAAAAGTAAAAATGGAAGGAATCCAATGCTAACTTATCCTTCTAAAGCATTGGAGCTAAAGAAAAAAAATTCCCCTAAAAAGGATAAACGAGACATTTTAAATACTAACTTGCATATCCAATCTAAGGCCTAAGGAGATCACAACATACCTGTGTAACATAATAAGGATTCTAAGTTCCCACTTTCTTATCCATGGTTTAAGGAATGACGTAAGACCCACATCAATAGTTCCATGTAAAGGAAAACCTAGGAAGATACACTACCAAGAAAATATACAAGGTACTAATCAATGAATCACATGTCAAAAGACTAGAGAAATCAAAGTAAGGGAGCGATATAACTAAGATTTATATTAATTACAAAAATGGGATAGAGGCCCAAACTTCAAACTCATTAAGAACAATCAAGCCACGAGCTCTCATACTAAATCCCAACGCCCAAACAACACCCACAACCAACCACAAGGTGCATGGAGGAGAGACCACGGGTTCTATTTCTTACGCTATGCAACAACAGAGGTAAGATACCAAAGGAGGGGTTTCATGCAACCTTGTTGACAAGGACTCAAGGGCGACCAAATTCATAACAACAATAAATTCAATGAAGGTTAAACTCAGAGAGGGTGGGTAGCAAGATGATGGACCTGACTAAAATCTGGGAAAGCCAAGTTATAAGGTTGAGGGTGTGTCCCTCCCCAAGATCACATTTACAAATCAGGAAAATGGGTCTCCGGGGCGAAATTGATGGGAAAAATCGGAGACGACTAAGATGCTCAGAGATAATATTGATATATGCAGTGACAAATTAATGAGACACATAGACAACTTGGTGATGTGCAGATAAATTAAGGTAAAACACACTCCCCTCAAGGTGGCTCTAGCGCATGTCTCAGGAACTACCTTCCACGCAGCCAATCCTATCTAAGGTACCCATAATGCCTCGTAGCAAGAGCATGCCATTTTAGAGAAAAAGGAAGTCACAAGGCTTATTACTCAAAAATGCAGAACGATATGCCGGTGCAGAGACTGAAAAATGTTGGATGAAAATAAATGAATAGCAAAGGTAAACACAAGGATCTCCATAATTGGATTTTATGAGGGTGGATACGAAATTGTTGGGAAAATATAGATGAATATCAGAGGTGAAACAAAAATAAAAAAAAATGGGTTGAGCAGGAAAGAGGGCGTTGTAATGTACCCCAAATTTCCCAAATAAAAAAAAAATTGTTAGGGGACATTTTAAAGTTTCGTGGCTCTCTATTACTGATTGTGAAACAGATCTAAACCATTAAACATATCAATAATCCTTTATTGTATCCATAGCATATTACCGTTGTTATTGGATTATAATCGTATACTTATTTGTAATGAAGAAAATTGTGACTAGGAGTGTCATATTCCTTAAAATAACACCACGTCTATATCAAGACATGCTATCCATAAAATATACATATTATTTACCAAAGATATATTGCATCGACTATCATATGGATATAACCATAATGCTATCCATATTAATACATATATATCCTTTACCATATAGTCTATCATATAATTACCAACATTAGCTACAACAATAAATACATTGTTCAACATATCATTTACCATATATATATTATCAACTATCATATGGATATAACTGTAATGTTATCCATATTAATACATATATCCTTTATCATATAGGATATCATGTAATACTAACATTATCTACAACAATATGTACATTGTTCATCATGCAAAATATTATGTGGATATTAAAACATTAATTCTATCCACACTATATGTATATCGTCTAACATACAATGTATTATATGGATATAATAACACATGTGACTTTAGTATAATGATATACCTATCGTTTTAACATATAGACTCTTATATGTTAGCATGAAATTAATACTATCCCCACATATACCTATCATTTAACATAGATATTAGCATGTGGATACCATAACGTCGTATGTCCATGTATAGTATTGAGAACCTATACCATAAACCTACCCAACTAGTGACATGGCTCAACATTGAATAGGTTCGAAACCGTTTTATGGTGGATGTCAGATCTGGTCCTGTGGCCATTTACCTATGGTTGTTTCATTAATGGGGAGGCCTATATCGTACCTCCCAGACCTGACCCTTAGGCAACCATACCCAATGCAGGCTCTCCATATCCATGGCTTCACATGGAATAGGGATGGTGCATACCTACTGCGTTTACTCCTCTACGAGGCCCTTGGGGTAGCCTTCATTCATTGTTTTCCCCTTTGGTCTTGTAGCATTTTGCCTCTTCGATGTATGTGAAATCGCCCCTTTTCGCTGTATGCTAACATTGCCTTGCTCTATATGGATGACGACTTGGGAAGCTCGACCGTGGTAAAATATGGGCGAAGGAAACGCATCTGTGGTTCTTCTATGCGCAAGGTAAGTAAAATAACTCTGTTTCTTATGTATACTGTGAATGAATACTCTATTTTGATGCAATGTAATATAAGAGAAGTATATGAAAATACTCCCCATTTTCACTCTATGTTGAGGATTTACATTGTATTATCATTGGACCACCTTAAGCCTGTTACTTCTGGGGTTCCTTTGTGTTTAAGGTTCAGGTCGAGAGGTTATTATATTCTCCCTGATTGGTTGTTTTTATTCTACCCCATACTCATTACGGTTCTTCGTGGCTCGAAAATGTTTTAAGGGTTGAACCCTGGTCTGTCTCCTTTCATCGTTATAACTCTACTAGTCCTATGCTCTGGAACTGATCCTAAGAATCCTGAGACTTGTTATGCTGATTTTTATTATCTCGATTTGTCTATTTTCAGACGTCGTAGGGGATTTTCATATTTACAATTTATGCATATACATATTCATTAACCCTCTGTGGGAAATTTCAATCCCTATGAGGGAATTTCATAGATTTCAATCTGTGTAAATAGCATATGTGTGTGTGTGTGTGTGTGTGTGTGTGTGTGTGTGTGTGGCAATATCAACCCTTTGTTCGTAAATTACATCATGTGTATCATGCATCAAATATATATATTGAAATACCAACCCCCTATTCGTAATTTACATTATGTGTATTATATATATATATCAAAAATTAACTCTCTGGGAATTCATAAATTAGTTCTTGTGTATACATGTAGGGAAAATCGATTTACGGTAAAACCGATCCTCTGTGGGAAAGTTTGTAAAGTTCATCCGGTGTAAAATGATAAATAGGAGTATAAAACCCTCTATGGGAATTCGTAATTACGCTTTGTGTAAAATATGTTAACACTCTGTGGAAATCGTAATTTACGCTCTGCGTAAATATATGTATAGAAATTTTAATTCTTTGTAGGAAGTTGTAGATTTATGCTCTGTGTAATATCTGTAGTAGTATCCATTCTCTGTGGAATTTGTAAATCTACACTCTATGAAATATTTTCATATTTATCTTCTGTGCATATAATTAGCAATATAAACAAGGTTGTAATCATTTGAAATGACACTTGTCTGCACCCTCTAGTTATAAAACGATTCTCTGTCGGGAGGGATTTGGCTCTTACTATAGTGTTATTTAATTGTTGTGGTTCAAACGGAATAATACACAGGTCGCAACTCTTATGCACCTCTTTTGAACATGTGAACACACAAGATGCATCTTTATGCGCCACTTTAGATGCTTAAAGAGTTAAAAGTGAAAACACACAAGGTTCGGAGAAATATAAATGTGTGCTTCTTGTTTGCTCATTCAATGCACATTCTATTTCGATGCTAGTTATTTACTTTCGCTTTATCTGTTTTATAACTGAATATTTATGCATAGTTACATTAAATTAATGATGGGGCCCTATTTTATTTTGCGAGGGTACCCATCAACCAATTTTGGGTCCACTCCTCCTCCTCCTCCTAGATCGTGGGTATATTATCACCAAAGAATATCTGGGAGATCTAAATCTTTGCAGAACTCAAGCTAAGTATTGTCCTTGACTTTATTCTTAAAATTAGACTTCCATTAAAATGACAACATAGTTTACTAAGCCCTCATCCTTCTCCTTTGCAGGTTATGCAAATCTAGGTAATCAGATAAAGAAAAACCTCTTGCTGGAAAGGTATTTGAGTTCTGATCTGTGTACATATTTTATGCATTTTCTTAGATTTTGTCTACAATACAAGTGGTAATGGATTATTTTTCCTATGGTACTCCACTGTAATATTTGAACCATGATCGATTGAATACATAAGTTGTTTTGTAAATATTTTGAACAAGGTTCATTGATTGTGACAACTACTTTTGCAATACATTTGTAGACTACTGAATCACTATTTTCTATGGTTATAGATAATATAAAGAATATATGTGGACTAGTATTCATTCTATCTATTCTCTATGGTATTTGTGCAGATTTGAAATAGTAACTCAACATATATATCATTCAATGGTCCATAGGAATATACCAATAGTTTTATCATTCCTTTATGTATGAACACATATATGTATATACAGTCATTTACATATATATAACCATATTTAATGACCTCTAGAAACATATAATAGTTCTATCATATATTTTCATGAACACATGTATATGTATATTCAGTCGTTTATATATGTATAACCATATTTAATGATTAATAGGAACATACAATAGTTATGCTATTTTTGTATGGATGAGCACACACACACACACACATATCTATACCATCATCACGCTTGAATTAAAACAATATAGTATCCTTGAACTATAATAAACCATCACATTCCTAACCAATAATAATCAAACATAATATTGACAAAGAATGCAAGTCAAGATACATATATGAAACCTGATGCTAGAATAAAAATGGAACAACCACATTCCACCCAACCGTAGAACATAACAACCATGTTCACTTTCCATGTTCACACCCTATCCTGACCATGAGTCCATAAGGGAAAACTGAATGATCCTCCTTAGCTATAGTCACCATCCACAGATCATAAATTCCTTTGGATCACACTCACACGGATCATAACAACAAAGATAGATTTCCTTTCTCCAACATACTAAGCAGTGTCCTACCTCCTCCATATGTTGTTTTTATATGCATCTTGTGCCTAGGTCTTTCCTTCCCTCCTTGGGAAATTTGCAGCTTTACAAATCCCTGATTTTTAGGGGCTTCTAGTGGTCAGATCCCACATTTTCCACTTGTAAAAATCATCCTTGAGGTAACTCAAACCTGTTCCCCACTCATGGATCCATGGTCAGCTATTTTGAACCCGGTTGTTCCATTTGTCTTCCAACATTTAATTTATAAAAAGTTTGTCTTTCACATGTGTCAAAATAAAAGAGGTTAGTTGGGCTAGTCAAATATTTGCCCAACATTGATCAAATAATTAATTACAATAATAAAAATTTCAAATTTGGATTTTCCATAAATGGCAAATAATTTCCAAATCTGAATTTTCCAAAAATGGAAATTATACTAAAGTTCACTTAGAATTTAATTATTCTAAGTTTTGACGATATTACAGGTGCAGAGCCAGACCCCTTACATCAACGATGAGAAAAACAAAATTAATTACTGAGGGATACAATTACTAAACTTTAGAGCAGGGGTGTCGCCATGGAGAAAACAAAAGTTTAATCAATAGATACATTCTTTACTCTCAGAGAAAGAGTCGAGGAAGGATGACAACGAGTGAGAAAATTCTAATAATCAAGAATGGAAATCCATCTAAATTTAATCCCAACTATACAATATCAAGCAAACTTTCCCAACTAATTTCAAAAACCCATTACACATTTTTAACTCAATTACAATTACAATATTAAATGTGTGTACCGTAACCGGTGAAATGGCTTGTTGATGTTCTTCGGCATATGAAATTCCTCCTTGCTCCTTCTTTATAATCATTGAGACTTCACCGATACCTCACAGCCAACACTAGGGGTTCTCTTCTTCCCCCTTAGCCCTTGGAACCACAAAGGGGCCACACACACAAAACTAAAGAAAAATATAGCTCCGAGCTCACCTCGTAAGGTTGACCTACTACTCTCCTTTCGAGCTAGGTATCCCAAATCCCATAAGAAAAATCAATCAAAGAAATTCCAAAAGCATAACTTTATGCATACCAGACATCATCCTCTTTTCCTCCTTACTAGTTTCTTTATAGATTTTTTCCAAGACACAATCCTTTTTCACGTTTTAGTTCAATTTTAATTATTAAATTTTAGAATTTCCCCTCCCCCATACACTTGTCACCCTCTCAATAGATGCACAAGAAAATTTCAAAAATTTTAATTAATTAAAATTCACTTTCCTTCACATTGCCTAAAAGCGCTTCTTAAATCACTCATTGTTCTATTTTATTCATTTATTCCTAATTTAAGACTACACCTTTCTAATTTCATGTGGATTTAAAAGTGGGATTCTTCTCTAGTTAACTGGACTCTAGATTCCTCTCTATGCTTACACCTTCTTTTTATATTTATTTCCTTTCTTAACCTAATTTCCAATTTAATATTTCTTGCACATAACCATATAATTAAATACTTAAATAAAACTTTTATCCTATTTAATTATTAACTTGTTTTTGTTCATCCCCCTTTTATTAATTTATTATTTAAGTTTTAGTCTTCTTACCCTATTTAGACTTAGGCTAAATTTTCAACTAGGCTTAGAATTTTTATTCGGATTTTATAGTTAATAAAATTTCTCATTTAATAATTATTTTAAGGCTGAACATGTCAAAACAATTATTGTTTTCTAGAAACCTAGGTTTATTGACCCACCTTTATAAAAAATCGTGACGTTCCCTTCAGGACGCACTCCATGCTTCAAGGGTTCCACTCGCCTTTATTCATGTTTTATTTATGTGACGTGCCCTTCAAGACACACTATGTGCTCCAAGGGTTCCACTTTCCTTTGTTCATGTTTATTTATGTGACATGCCCTTCAAGACGCACTACATGCTCCAAGGGTGACACTCGCCTTTGACTGATTTTGGTGGTTTCCCAACCCTTGGAGTCAATACTCCATTAGGTGACCTTGTGAGAGACTAAGGGCCTCTAAGGAATAAGGATTCTGCCTTACTGTACACCCCTTAGAATCTTCATGAGCGACTGTCTTAGTCTACTCTCATGGTATCGTGGATCTCTTAAACTAGGTAATTGTTTACCTACACTTAGAGCCACAATGAGAGTGCTAGTAGGCTATGGCAGGACTTCTTCCACACCTCTCCCTCAATATCTAGTTGTTGTGCATGGCCCCTTTACTCCTAATGTGAGTCTGACTAGAAATAATTTTCATCCTACATCCATCAATGAAACATGTCAATGATCCATAAACAACATCATAATATACCCGATCATATGTCACATATGAAAAAAATAAAAATACCCAAACCGTATACAGTCCACTCCCTGACTCAATCCAGAGTCCTAGGGGGTCCATTGATGCCATCAGAATCCTCAATCTACCAAGTGTCATGCACACTCAGGAGAAACTCGTCAATAGCACTTGTCTATACATAGATATCAAATAACATAACATCATAATCCAACATCATCATAAGCATCCATAAGCGTACAAATAATTATATACTAAAAATTGGATCACTTGCATGCATGTGTCCTCAAAGAATAAGTCAAATCATGTATGCGTAAGAGCAAGATGTTAGAATTTTTTACATTTCATTGGGAAATTATGAGGTGTGTATGTGTGTTGGAAACACTCATCGCATATGTTGAGTTGGGGGGAGGTGAGTTGAGAAGTTTCCTTGGATTGGAGGATTGTAAGGATAGGCTAACTACAACATGAAGAGATTTCTTGGACATGGGATTTTCTCTTATCTTGGGAAACATGGTTGAGGGTGAAGTCTAATCTCTCTCCATTTATAAACACTTGAATATTTTAATTTTTGATGGCTATGTTGAGAAAGTTGGAAAAATACTTGTTTGAAAATTATATCATCATAAACATTGATGATAGTGAATATTTTGGTAATTATTATTTTAATTTATTTTAATTTACTAGAAACAAACTTATTAGAGAATCAAGTTAAAAAGAGTAAATCTTTATTCTAGGGGAGAGTGAAAAGGAATAAAAACCATTAAATATTGTCCATGTGGAAAAGTGTAAACCTACTCCCAAATATGTGGGACGTGAGGGAACAAGCTAGCACAAAGTTAGGCCCAGAAGATTCCCTAGGGTTACCTATGAGGATAACTTGAAAAAAGACATAGGAAAACTATTTTTCCTCTTGGTTTTACAAGAAAATTCAAGTATAGAGGAGGTAGGGTGTTGTTGAGTACTTGTGAAGAGGATCTGAGAAAGAGTCAAACTCTGAGTTTTTATAGAAAGGGTTATACAATTTTTAGTTCCTATGGAATAAATATTAAGGCTCGGGGTGGCAAGAACATGTAATTGTAGTTTTTCAGATCTTTGGTTGGGAAGAACTAGATTTTCTACTCATTTTGCTCCTTGAATTTTGAAGCAAACTCATATATGTTTTTATTTCTTTCTCTTATCTAATAAAACATGAAAAATAATAACACTAGAAAATAATTTCTAGTTATTGCAATGTTGGTTAAGACTCAAGATAGAAGTTTTGGGTTTTTTTTTATTATTGATTTTGATGCAAAATAAATATTCTATAGAATGTCTAGTTATAACTAGGAATAGACATTTTTGTGTTATATTTATTAATGATTTTATTGTAGAAAAATACATCTGAAGCGCGAATGGCCATAAAAAATAGAAATACTAGTTCTACAATACAATATTCCTAGTGTAGGTTTATTTATAAAAAGAAGTATATATGTATTATTATATTATTATTTATATTTAAATGAAAGATTGTTTACAAGTATTGTACAAGAAAACAAAGAAGAATAGTTCATATTATATAATGATAGTCACGCAAGAGATTTATTGGTTATTAGAATGGTGTTCAAGAAGAAGGAAAATAGTCCTCTACAATGTACAACAAGGCATGCATTAGTAAATACTACACGCATACAATATATGTTATTTAATATGTAATTATTATTTTCCATAGTGTATAGTTTGTATAGAGAACAAAAAGGATATGCCTTGAATATAAAAACAACTATGTATTTAGAAGCGCATGAAAGACTTCCCCAAGCATTGTATTAAACCGGTAGGATATATTACTTTAAATAAATACTATGTAGAATATGAAAACTAGAACATTACAATGCATATAAAAGCCAAGGAAACCAACGATATTTACACACATAGATATAATATCAGAGTTTTTAACTTACAAAGATTCAAGGGTTTTCATTTTTAAAACCCTCGACGAAAGTCAAGGTCGTATGTGAATAGATAACAATAATAAAATAAAATGGGAGTATTTTTATTCATTAAAAAAAACCCTCACCCTAATGATGGGTTCGGCGTACTCAATACATGGCTCTGGTAATTAAATCACCAGACGCATTGGCATACTATGAGATGGGTGTTTACTTTAAGAAGTAGTAACCAAAAACAGAGTTAAGAACTAAGAACGAAGAGTTGAAATAATACATGAGGCTCATATGAGTAACCATTCACCATATACAGAACCCAATGTATGAATAACACACTTGATGTTCATCTTGTGAAGGAGACCATCCAGGGTCAAACTCGTTATCATTATTTTGAGAGAAAATTTAGTGGGTTGCTAAATGAAACTAGTACCTGTAGTCTCAGTTTCTAGAGATAGAGTACGCGCAAGTGTTATAGGGCACCATGAACAAATGAGAGTACAATGTTATAATCATAACTACATGATATATAACATCAAATGAAAATGAATGGCAATAAATGAACTAAACATTACCTTAGAACACAATTTATCGGTCGAGTTATTCAACAAATGACATCATTGCATTTTCTTATACAAAGAGGACCTGCAAGTAACCATGAGTATGAGAGTGATGCTCTCACTGAGCAAAATAATCATGATATTTTCAAATAAAATCACTCTTAAACTTGTGATATTATTTCTAGAGAGAAAACGTGAGGGATTTGTTAACCATAGCCGACCTATATAGGAAACATACATTAGTTTCTAGAATTAATCGAATATATATATATATATACATATATAACACCAGAGGAAAATGCTGACATATTGAATCACGGGATACAAATAAGGATTGGTACCTAATTGTAACATCATTCTCTTGTGAGCACATGTTATTGAATTATTCTTTGAGGACACTGGCATGCAAGTGATCTGGTTATAGTACATGGTTATATGTTCTGCTGATGGATTTTTATGATGATGTTGATGGTTACGATTTAATGTTATTTGATATATATGTATTGACATATGCTATTGACAACTTTTCCCTGAGTGTGTAGGACAATTGACAGATTGTAGATGTCGATGGCATCAATGAACCTTCTTAGACTCTGGATTGAATCAAGGAGTGGATTGTATTGGTTTGATTATTTCATCTATGCATATGTGACATATGATCGATTATATTATGATGTTGTGTATGGATCATTGAATTTTTTTAGTTAATGAATGTATGTTGACGAATGCTTTCTAATATGACTCACAAAATGAGTAAAGGAGCCATGCACATAGACCGGATATTGAGGGAGAGGTGTGGCAGAGTCCCTGTCACAGCCTACTAACACTCCCTTCGTGGCTCGAAATGTAGGTTAACGATTACCTAGTTCGAGATGTCCATGATATCATGAGAGAAGACTGAGATAGTCGCTCACGAAGATTTCTAAGAGGTACGTAATAAGGG
>JASDQU010013474.1:97463-108342 GCA_032191745.1 Picea mariana | reverse complement strand
TTTTTTTTTTTAAATACTATCAAATAAATAAATAAATTATGATTTTATTAGTTTAAAATAAATTGCGTGCAGTTTTGTTTTGTGTTTCTTGACTACGTGTTTATTGTTAGTTGTCTCCCCTGTATAGTTAAATTTGAAATAACTTTTAATTAAAAATATTTTACAAGGAGATAAATATTGTTAAACAGGTTGAAGAGTTGTGTGGAATTTTAGTGAAAGAGATAAATATGGTAAACTATATTAAAAATATTGTAAAATAGATTAAAAACTTGTGTCGAATTTGAGAGAGAGAAGCTAAATATGGTAAAATAGGTTAAAAAGGTGTCGAAAATTTAAGTGAGAAAGAAGATAAATATTGGAAAACAAGTTACGAGTTAAAAAGGTGTGCCCAATTTAAGTGAGAGAGAATAAATATTATAAAACATGTCAAAAAGTTTGTGGAATTTAAGTGGTTATATTAATAATGTTGTCTTACATTATAACTTGTTATCCTAAAAAAACGTGCAAAATTTAAACAGCATTGTCATAAATAATAATTTATTATCGTAAATAAAATACTTTGTCATAAATAATAACAGCAGTGGGTTGTATGACGGAGAGTGTATATATAATGTTTATTAGGTTAAACGTTTTAAGAAACTAGCACAGTCACAAGTTATTTGTGGCTGGTGAATGTCGAAATAACTGAGTCCGCATTAAATAGTGAAAATAACCGAGTCTTGGGTATTAAATAATCACAGAAACCAACACGGTAAGACTACGCGGTAAGAGTTCCATGCAGGAAAATCCTGCCCAGTAAATAATAGTTGGAGTAAAAATCGTGGCTGATAAACTTGGGCTCTTTAGAAAATGAAACGTTAATCACTCAGAGGTGTCAATCAACTAGCCATCATAGTAAATTTTAAATATGATTAAGTAAAAGTAAAAAAATAAACATGTAAACGGATGTCTTTATAATAATGAGGAAGTTAGTGGTTGAAATCACAACCATTGATTTATTGGGACGACTAAGAATATTCCAACAATATTTAATCTTGTCCATACAAAATTGATTAAGTACTAAAAACATATTAAATGTGCCCATTGTCAATAGGTGTACGTCTTTCGACGTAATTACAATTTTTTTAATATTTATTTGAAATAGGATTTTACAAAATATAGATTTGAGTGATTATTTTTGTATAATTCGAGTGTTTTAAAAGTTTTTTAGCAAATTGAATCCATTTCTATATTAAAAATAAATTTTAAACAATAACAAAAAAAAATCTGTAAATTTATATGCCAGATAATAATATGTTGTAATAAATATTATAAATAATATATTTATATAAAAATAATGTTAATGAGTTATATTACCAAAATCCATATATAACATTGATGTGATAAATAATAATATATTATAATAAATAATTAATGAATATCATAAATATATATTTATATAAAAATAATGTTAGTGGGTTGTATTACCAAAATCCACATATAACATTGATATTACGAAACTTGTTCTTAACAAAACACAATCTTACTTACCAACATAACTTGATCTTAACAAAACACAATCCTACTTATCAACATAAATGTATGAACAATGTCTAAAGCCCATATGCTTTAAAAATCTAATCTAGTTGATATTTATTATCTACCCTAATTCATTCATTGAGGTGGTTGGTTTCAAGTGTGAGGGTTGAATTTTTCTTCAATGTAAAAGGGTTATGTTTTTGGCACTTCACAAGTCTTTGACACTTAATATCCATATTATGACGCATAGGTACTCACAAAATCCTTGTTGTTTGTTCACATTAATGTATGATCAATGGCTAGATCTCATGCACCTTGAAAATTACATTGATGTTTAATCTCTATTATAATTTATTGTTTGAGATACTTGGTTGAATTTGTTTTTAAATGCAGAAGGTTAATTTTTTAGTATGACGCGTGACATTGGTAAATTAGGAAGATAAAGATACGTTTATTGAATAAATCTCATACACCCTGAAAATTGCATTGATGTTTTAATTCACTATGTGAGGTAGTTGGTTTCAAAGTTAAATTTTCTTATAATTTAAAAAAAAAAATGATTTCATTAGAGTATTTTGGGAAATTTCTTTGTTGGATTTATGTTGGGTTTAATTTGTTATGTATAATTTGATGATTCCTTCTTGGAAAGTATCGCCCTATAACCGTGTGTAATGTGATTTATAAAATTATAATAAAAGTAATTGCAAACCATCTTGAACTTTTGATGTTACATCTTATTTCCACAAAGAAAATTAGATAGATAGAGGGCAGGAAAATTATGGATGATATTATCCTAGCTCATAAAGTCATACACTCTTTTAAGTCCTCCAAGAAACTTGGGAGGCTAATTAAGATGGACATTTGACAAGTTAAGTTAGTAGTACATTGAGCATATCCTTCTTGCTTTTGTCTTCATTCTTCAATGGGTTAAATATATCATGTCCTTAACTTTGACTTCTTTCTTTTCCATTTTAGTCAACAATGAACCCTCTGCTACTTTTTCCCCTTCCATATGTATTCGACAAGGTGATCCTCTCTCCCTCTTCCTTTTCATTATGATGAATGAGGTTCTTGGAAAGAGTTTGTCAACAACTGTGCAAGGAAAACGCATCAAGGGGCTTAAACTCCATGGAGAAGATTCACTTGCTTCCCATCTTTAGTTTGTTGACAATACTCTTCATATGAGCATCCCCTCAGTCAAAGAAGCTCTGGAAATTCAATGGATCCTTGAAGACTTTATGGAAACCTCAAGTACTTCCATCAACCTTTCTAAATCTCAACTCTTTTTTGTCAATACCCTTGTTGTGGTTCAAGTGCATATCACAAGACTTTTGGGTTTTCGACGAAGCTCCCTTCCAACAAAATATCTAGGAGATCCTTTAGTCGAGAATGGTTTATGCAATGTCTCATGGGAAGACCTTCTTTCTAGAATGGAAAAAAATCTTTCAAGTTGGTCTTTCAAAGCCCTAAATTTTCTAGGGTGCTTAACCCTTATCAAATTTGTATTGCAAATTGCACCTCTTTATCTTTTATCAACATTAGCTGCACCAAAACAAGTACTTAGGTTGTAAGAAAACCTTCAAATGAACTTTCTCTAGGGTGGGAAAAAATATCAAAGAAAGTGGGCCCTAGTGGCTTAGGAGAAGGTTTGTCTCCCTAAGCTAGTTGGTGGGTTAGGTTTGAGAGATCATGAAACCCTTAGCTCTATTCTAGGTAATAAAACTTGGTGGCAATGGCTTCATAGTGGAAACCAACTATGGGGTAAAATATAGAGAAAAAAATATGTTATAGGCCTAGTTGATCAAGACCTTATCAGGATGGGAGGGAACAAGATTGGCTCTTTGATCTAGAATGCTACTTGGAAAAATAGATCCTTAATCCAAAATCACTTTTTTTTAGAAATGAGAGATGGTAGATCAACTCTTTTCTAGGAAGAAATCTTGGTAGCAACTTCCAAGGTTAATGATTCAATCTATTTTACAACAACATTTAGCTAATATACCAAGCAAGGAAATGAAAATTGTTAGTCATTATTGTACTCACATCAACAATGACCCTTCCTAGCACACCTAGTTACCTAAGGAGCAATTATAATTCCATAATAATTCCCATTTGGAGGAATTTTGGAATGAGCTCACAAAGCGTAGAATTAAGACCAAGACTGGACCAGACAAATTGCGTTGGGGGTATCAATGAGCTGGAATATTTACTCTCAAAGAAGCCTATTCAATAGTGTCTAGGCATAAATATCTTCCTCATGACGCAAATCTATACTCTAAAACTCTAGCCCAAAGTTGCATCCTTGTTATGGCTAGTGGCTCAAGCACATATTCTAACCTGGGATCAATTGTTGAAGGGGATTTGAAGGACCATCCCTTTGTCATCTTTGCAAATAAGATTTTGAAACCATAGAACATTTGCTGAACACTTGTACTTATACATCATATCTATGGGACAGAGGGGAAGTCCAATTTAGGAAATCAAACTGAATAGAGATAGTGTCAGAGAAACTCTTGAACATTGGAAATAAGGCATCTCCTCAAATAACATTTTAAACATAATTTGGAAACTCTTTCTTGGATTCCTAATGTGGGAGATCTTGAAGGCACATAATCGTAGAATCTTAAAGGATAACTAGCAACCAGAGTAGTGAGTCTAGGACAAATTGGTTAGGATATAAAGGAAACACTCCAGCTCACTCATTAGACTACAAAGGATCTACAATGAAATAACCATCAATGGATTATTCTAGAAACTTGGAACCTCAATCTAACTCCTTCAAGACTAGGTTCTCCTTATCCTCATCCTTATTTATTTATCCCTAGTGTATGGTCTCTACCACCTTCAGGGTTCCTCAAGCTCAATTTTGGTGGTGCCTCAAAAGGGAATCCAGGGCCAACAGTGAATGGAAGAATCATTCATAATGACAAGGGTCACATCATCTAGGTCAATGCAAAATATTTGGGGCTTGACAACAATAATGAAACAAAATTATGGACCCTTAACATTGGCCTAGAGTTGGAAATTACCGAAGGGTACGCCATATTAGTGGTCCAAGGAGACTCACAACTTATCATTCATGTGCTCAAGAAATTTTAAAATGGATATGCTCCCAATAAAGTCTTTATTAGTTGGAATTTAGATTTTGGAATTGAATCTCTTCTCAGTTATATCCCTCTCATATCAACTCTAATTCCTTCTCATGTTCGAAAGAAGCTAACAAGGTAGTATATCGTCTAACCAATGAAGGAGTTAAGTTGGTTCATATCTCTCTTTCTTTTAGTTGGTTCCAACTTCTAGATGGTATCCTCAAGTCTGATTTCTTAAACTTATCCTGTAAAGAAATCAACTACTTGGATGGGTTGAATGACGGTCAACCCAATACTAAACACACTGAGGACAACCCAATACCTCTTCATTTTGACAATGAAATTCCAAGCAAATCAGACCCTTAAGTCTCTTCCAAGTTTTTCAAGTTTAGCTTGTTATCTTCTAGTTATGTTATCTATGTATGTCATGAATCTTCGTATAGTTTAGAACTTTGTTCATAGTTGACCCAATTTCTAGTTAGGTAGGCCAATTGGCTCGTTTAGTTTGTCACTTATGCTTTATTAGTTTATGGATATAAAACAATCTCGAATATCTCATCCACATAACAAGTCTGGTTTCTTGGGCAAACTAGTTATGAGTTGCTTGTACCCTTATGTATATATTAACTAGATCAAGATAATCCTTCTTCTAGCTTAAAAATAAATAAATGATAGTGCCCAAGGATGGATTGATTTGCAGAGTGGGATCACACCAAACCTCTTTGAATTTGGTTGGGGCTTTGTCTTGGCTACCATGGATGCCCCTATCCTCTTCCCCCTTATAAAAATTCTCAATTATGAATCCATGTCCACCTTACTCTTACTTAGAATATCTTTTTGAGCAACGTACAAACAAACTTTGTGGATAACTGCCACCTCATTTGAAGGTTTTGCGATAAGGACTTGTCAATATATATGGCCTAAAATATCTTTGGCATCAAGATTCTCCCATTGAAAATGCATACCCAATATGTGCTACAAAAATACTTGATGTTTATTTTCATGCCTTCTTAAAAGAATGAGCACTTAGTTCTTTCATAGGTTTTATGAAAGCCAGAGTGACCTGTTGTAGGAGATGAATGCAATTCCTCTGAGAGCCTTTGGTTTAAGGTAGAATTATGTACCAAAACAATGCGCTCTTTATACCTAGATGTATATTGTTGCCATGTATCATCATGAATCCTTTGGATGAGTTCACTGATAATGTTATTTGCCAACCATTCTCGATGGGCCTCCTTGAGCCAACCTAGAATGAGTAAAGATAAGGAAAAGAAGAATCTGTCCTCCTTAAATTTCCTGGATACAACATCAACCACCACATTTCATTTAACCTTCTTGTAGATAATCTCATAATCACACCCCAACATCTTGGTGACTCACTTATGTTACTATGGTGATGATAAATTTTTTTCTAGAAAATACTTCAGACTATGATGGTCAATATTGATCTAGAAACACCCCCTTGTGAGATATGGACACCATGTTTCCATTGCATGAAGGATGACCATCATCTCATTCCCATGTGTGGATTTACCCAATTTATTGTCACACAACTGCTTACTGGTGAATGCCAAGGGGTGCCTTTATTGCATCAAAATTGTGTTGAGACCTCTACAAGAGGCATCACACTCTAGGAAAAAAGCCTTAGTAAAATATGTCATTGTTAATATTGGATTAGTGCACATGGCATCCTTTAAATATTAGAATGCTTGCTCAGTTTTCTTGCTCCATACAAAGGTATTCATTTTGCACAATGATGTTAAGGGAGAAACAATGTTTCCATATTTTTTTTACAAAACTTCATGTAATAGCGGTAAGTCCTACAAACCCACATAGGATACTCAATGTCATGGGTTGGGGGTACTCTTGCATAGTTGCAACTTTCTTTGGATTTACTCGTACTCCATCCTGATTGATAATGTGACCCAATTATTCAACTTCTGAAGCCAAAACATAACATTTGGGTCATTTTAAGAATAGTTGGTGGTATTGCAAGAGTTGCAATGCTCTATCGACATGCTCTATGTGGGAATCCTATGTTTTGTTGTAGATCAAGGTATCATTAAAGAATATCGAGACAAAATTGCATAGAAAGGGCTGAAATTTTTTGTTCATAAGGATTTAGAAGGTGGATGGAGCATCCCAAAGGCCAAAGGGAACCACTAAAAGTTCATAATGACCCTCATGTGTGCAGAAGGTTGTCTTCGGGATGTATGCCTTTTTCATCCTTATTTGGTGGTAGAAAAAACACATGTCAAGTTTGGTGAAAAACTTGGTTACATGAAGTTCATCCAAGATACCATCAATAACTGGGATGGGGTAATTGTCTTTGATGGTTAGCTTATTTAGAACCCTAAAATTAGGACACATGCACCAATTACCTTCCTTTTTTAACACCATGACCGCCAGTGATGAGTACCGGTACTGGGACATATGAATCTATCTTCCAATAGTTCCTAAATTATCTTTTCAATTTTAGTCTTCTATGCAAATGGGTTCCTATAGGGATGTACATTAGGTGGTAGAATACCAAGAATCAGTGGAATACCATGGTCATGCTTCACTCGTGAAGGTGGTAAATCCTAGGGTGTTTCAAATGCCTATTGATGTTTAGATATGAACAACTTCATATTAAGGTGAATCTCTTGTGGGGGGGTGTCCACTACTTGTATGGCATTGAAAAATGCATTAATGCCTAAGTGGCCTTTCAATAACTTCTCCATGCGATGATAGGTGATAATTCCAGGGAACTAGATGTAATCCCTTTGAGGGTATGTTTGTGTCATTCCTAAGTGAAGCTCATGTATAGATAACGTGATGCACTTGTATTATGATCATTAGAAGAAATAAAGCAATGTTCACTTGCCTCTTAAGGTGGGGCGACCTTTCATTGAGAAAAACTCCAAATACAACAATACCTGACAAAACATTCCATAACCTACTATCCCTTTAAATAAATTATGAATAGAAAAACTCTAAGTACTTTTGATCACATCAATAATGGGTACCAACTACCTAGCGGGCCTTATAAATTGGACCTTTTACATTAAATAAATATCCACTATTATCCAATGGACCTTATTCAAAGAGGATGGTTACATACTTCAATTAACTAACTCCTAGGTAGCCTAAAGTAGGGAGGTTATGGTAGGACCTTAACATTATGATAATCATATCCAAAAATATCACTCATGCTAATTTCATGTATGCCAATAACAACTTGGAGAAAGTGACTTCATACAAATATCTCAGAATTGATGTTCATCATAAGCTCAAGTAGAATTATAACATTGAGAAAAGGATAAATGGAGGGTGGAAAAATTATTATGGACTTGAAAATAATTGTAAATCAATGTACCTTTGACTTTGGTATAAGAAGAAACTCCTCTTTGAGACTCTCATCACTCTCATTATTTTATATGGTCGTGAATATTGGGGCTACAACATCTCTAGAAGATCATGGAGAAAGATAGAGAAAATCCAAAATATTTTTATGACTTATAATCTTAAAATTAAAGGATACATCATATCCTATCCTCCTTGGAGAAGTGAGTCTTTCCCCTTTTGAGAGCATGGCTATGACTATGTAATTAATGTACAAGAACAAGATAAACATTGAAGAAAAGAGGCTCCCTATGGTTGCTTCAAAATCTAGTCAAAACCACTTGCAGCTCAAGCAGGGTTGGCATAAAGATGTCAAATCTTGGCTAAATAATTAGGGTATCAAGGAAGAGGCCACTCTGCAAAATAATGATAATATTAAAATTATTATTACATATAATTTTAAGGAGAAATTGTGGCATGATAAAGAATTAAAGGATAAGAGAAATTTAAGATACTATAGGGAGATGATCGACCCTAATTTAGAATATCAAAAGTATCTCTTTGTTTTAACTAGCATAAAGAAGAAAAAACAACATTACTAAAATTAGAACAAATTCTCACAATATTCATAGTGAAACAAGGCACAAGACAATTCCTAAAATTCTCCAGGTTGAAAGAATTTGTCATCTTTATGACACTAATAGGGTCGAAGATGTAAAACAATTTCTCTTAGAATGTCCTACGTACACCTACATTAGATCTCAATTTCAAAATGTTATTACAACACAAACCTTCATGACCTTTTAACTCATCAAAACTAGGGTGATTTAGTAATGCTTCTCTTAAAGATTTTCAAGACTAGAAATAAAATTCTAAATCAAACCAAGTAAGTCCTTACCTTTTGTTTTAAGGTCTAATACACCAATGTTGGTCTTAGTGAACATTAATAACCATCATCATCAACATCATTATGTCTTATAAATAATAATAATGGGCCTAGCATGAGGCTTGCAATGTTGAGTTTCAGTATAACTTTAATGCAACAATTTTCTGATCACTCAACAAGCTTAAAATAATGAGTCCAAGCACATATTTTATTAATAGAGATGTACAAGTTCAAAAATGAATTTCATAACTCATGACTAGATAAATTAATGGAAATATTGTTCACTTCCCCTTCTTGACTTTATGACTTTTTTGTTACAAGTAGTCTTTTTTTTTCCAGGTTAGAAAGTTTGGGGAAATCCCCCAAGTACTACCCCTCATTTTGATGATTCTACCTAGGGTAAACCCTTGAATATTCAGGGCACAAGGCTAGTCAACAATAAGGTTGGAATCTGTTACAACAATATACTCGCTATGAGGTCAACATGTCACTTATAGGAATTGAACCCAGGTGGGGAGGATAATATTCATTCCTCCCAACCACTTGAGCTAAACCCCCAATTGACATGTTACAAGTAGTCTAATCATGGAGGAAGATGAATGGTATATAAAAATCTAGTTGTTAGTGTTGGATTACTAAGAGGGGGGGTGAATCAATAATAGAGCAAATTAATCCTTTTTCACCATAAAATGCAAGTGTTATATCAATGTAGCATTATCATCCAATAGTTGCAGAGTAAATAAACAATGAACAAATGAGCAATCATACACATACACAATACACTAGTGTTTTACCTCGAAACCCAAAGTGGGAGAAAACCATAGAATTCTTTTTCTTATATGTCTTTAAGAATTACATTCATTGGAAGCACCAACTTCCTTTGTTTTCCATCTGCAACTAGAAGGAGGCTCCAACCCTTTAGTTTCTCAGGCTACAACTTGAGGGAAGTTCCAACTCCCAAATTCTCTGGCTATAACCAGAAGGAGGCTACAACCCCCTATGTTCTCTGTTTACAACCGGAAGGTGGATACAACCACATGTCCTTGCCCTGTCCGACCGCACTGAAATAAAAGTAGAATGATGGAACCACTGTCACACTATCACTGTGAGAAATATTGTTGTAAACATCTACCAATCAACTTGTAATCAACCTATATCATAAACATGTACATCAACCATGCAACAACATGTACCAAACAACTTGTAATCAACCTGTACCATAAAAAAGTGCATCAACCATGCACCAAATTGTACCTCAACATGTACCATCAACGAGCACATCAACCATGCACCAAATATGTACCAATCAAGCATCAAATACACATAAACTATGACTCATCAAGATGTACCAACATCATCAACTATACACCTCATGCATGTGCCAACTCATCAACTACTTGTCTCAACCATGTACCCAACATGTAACTCAACCATATACCAATATAACAATCAAAATTTCTTTAGAAATACATCACACTATTCATAACCAAATACCATAAACCATTACATCAAACCATGTGCCACAACCTCACTGTTATACAACCTTTATCTGTAACAAACCTCAACCAAAATCCCTCATCATTTTCATAATCCAAATCTGATTTGTAACTCTGTAATAGACCTGGTGTACATGATCACATACCTAAAAACCTTCCTTAACTTTAACAACAAGAGACTATCATTTTATCAAACTTTACTTTAGTCTCACATGACTAATTTTGGATTAGTCAACAACCATAACTTGCAATAATAATAAATATGTACATGTAATGAATAAAGATCTAAAAATGGTACGCGATGTTCTTCAGTGTCTTTTATGCAATTCCTCCATATTTCACTACTTGGAACCTCTTAGAAAAGGAGTTATAGAAAAAATGGCATACCTTGTTGAATTCTAGCTTACTCTAGAGATCGAACGTGTAGAGAATTCCCTGCATAGAATATTTGTTGTATATATCTGAAAATCATACATAACATACTAAATATTGTAATCTAACTAATACATTTGTTCTTACTAAATTTGGATCTGTTATGAAGAAGTTATGATGTTTTTACCTGAAAC
>JASDQU010013474.1:68451-79227 GCA_032191745.1 Picea mariana | reverse complement strand
CTAACAATTTCTCTGGTGGATGTAGCCCACACTGGGTGAACCACGTAAATCTGTGTCTCTATTGTATTGTGTATCTTCTGTGTTTTGTTTCTGCATTTGTTTTATTTTATTGCTCCACAGTCTTGTTTTTCTAACACTTTTTTAATACCATGACCACCAGCGACGAGTACTAGTACTGGGACATATGAATCTATCTTCCAATAGTTCCTAAATTATCTTTTCAATTTTAGTCTTCTATGAAAATGGGTTCCTATAGGGATGTACATTAGGTGGTATAATACCAAGAATCATTGGAATGCCATGGTCATGCTTCACTCGTGAAGGTGGTAAATCCTAGGGTGTTTCAAATGCCTATTGATGTTTAGATATGAACAACTTCATATTAAGGTGAATCTCTTGTGGGGGGGTGTCCACTACTTGTATGGCATTGAAAAATGCATTAATGCCTAAGTGGCCTTTCAATAACTTCTCCATGCGATGATAGGTGATAATTCCAGGGAACTAGATGTAATCCCTTTGAGGGTATGTTTGTGTCATTCCTAAGTGAAGCTCATGTATAGATAATGTGATGCACTTGTATTATGATCATTAGAAGAAAGAAAACAATGTTCACTTGCCTCTTAAGGTGGGGTGACCTTTCATTGAGAAAAACTCCAAATGCAACAATACCTGACAAAACATTCCATAACCTACTATCCCTTTAAATAAATTATGAATAGAAAAACTCTAAGTACTTTTGATCACATCAATAATGGGTACCAACTACCTAGTGGGCCTTATAAATTGGACCTTTTACATTAAATAAATATCCACTATTAACCAATGGACCTTATTCAAAGAGGATGGTTACATACTTCAATTAACTAACTCCTAGGTACCCTAAAGTAGGGAGGTTGTGGTAGGACCTTAACATTATGATAATCATATCCAAAAATATCACTCATGCTAATTTCATGTATGCCAATAACAACTTGGAGAAAGTGACTTCATACAAATATCTTAGAATTGATGTTCATCATAAGCTCAAGTAGAATTATAACATTGAGAAAAGGATAAATGGAGGGTGGAAAAATTATTATGGACTTGAAAATAATTGTAAATCAATGTACCTTTGACTTTGGGATAAGAAGAAACTCCTCTTTGAGACTCTCATCACTCTCATTATTTTATATGGTCGTGAATATTGGGGCTGCAACATCTCTAGAAGATCATGGAGAAAGATAGAGAAAATCCAAAATAATTTTATTACTTATAATCTTAAAATTAAAGGCAATACATCCTCTCCTATCCTCCTTGGAGAAGTGAGTCTTTCCCCTTTTGAGAGCATGGCTATGACTATGTAATTAATGTACAAGAACAAGATAAACATTGAAGAAAAGAGGCTCCCTATGGTTGCTTCAAAATCTAGTCAAAACTACTTGCAGCTCAAGCAGGGTTGGCATAAAGATGTCAAATCTTGTCTAAATAATTAGGGTATCAAGGAAGAGGCCACTCTGCAAAATAATGATAATATTAAAACTATTATTACATATAATTTTAAGGAGAAATTGTGGCACGATAAAGAATTAAAGGATAAGAGAAATTTAAGATACTACAGGGAGATGATCGACCCTAATTTAGAATATCAGAAGTATCTCTTTGTTTTAACTAGCATAAAGAAGAAAAACAACATTACTAAAATTAGAACAAATTCTCACAATATTCATAGTAAAACAAGGCATGAGACAATTCCTAAAATTCTCCAGGTCGAAATAATTTGTCATCTTTATGACACTAAGAGGGTCGAAGATGAAAAACAATTTCTCTTAGAATGTCCTACGTACACCTACATGAGATCTCAATTTTAAAATGTTATTACAACACAAACCTTCATGACCTTTTACCTCATCAAAACTAGGGTGATTTAGTAATGCTTCTCTTAAAGATTTTCAAGACTAGAAATAAAATTCTAAATCAAACCAAGTAAGTCCTTACCTTCTGTTTTAACGTCTAATACACCAATGTTGGTCTTAGTGAACATTAATAACCATCATCATCAACATCATTATGTCTTATAAGTAATAATAATGGGCCTAGCATGAGGCTTGCAATGTTGAGTTTCAATATAACTTTAATGCAACAATTTTCTGATCACTCAACAAGCTTAAAATAATGAGTCCAAGCACACATTTTATTAATAGAGATGTACAAGTTCAAAAATGAATTTCATAACTCATGACTAGATAAATTAATGGAAATATTGTTCACTTCACCTTCTTGACTTTATAACTTTTTTGTTACAAGTAGTCTTTTTTTTTCCAGGTTAGAAAGTCTGGGGAAATCCCCCAAGTACTCCCCCTCATTTTGAGGATTCTACCTAGGGTAAACCCTCGAATATTCAAGGCACAAGGCTATTCAACAACAAGGTTGGAATCTGTTACAACAATATACTCGCTATGAGGTCAACATGCCACTTATAGGAATTGAACCCGGGTGGGGAGGAGAATAATCATTCCTCCCAACCACTTGAGATAAACCCCCAATTGACATGTTACAAGTAGTCTAATCATGGAGGAAGATGAGTTGTATATAACAATCTAGTTGTTAGTGTTGGATTACTGAGAGTGGGGGTGAATCAATAATAGAGCAAATTAATCTGTTTTCACCATAAAATGCAAGTGTTATATCAATGTAGCATTATCATCCAATAGTTACAGAGTAAATAAACAATGAACAAATGAGCAATCATACACATACACAGTACACCAGTGTTTTACCTCAAAACCCAAAGTGGGAGAAAACCATAGAATTCTTTTTCTTATATGTCTTTAAGAATTACATTCATTGGAAGCACCAACTTCCTTTGTTTTCCATCTACAACTAGAAGGAGGCTCCAACCCCTTAGTTTCTCAGGCTACAACCTGAGGGAAGCTCCAACTCCCCAATTCTCTGGCTATAACTAGAAAGAGGCTACAACCCCCTATGTTCTCCATTTACAACCAGAAGGTGGCTACAACCACATGTCCTTGCCCCGTCTGACCACACTGAAATAAAAGTAGAATGATGGAACCACTGTCACACTATCACTGTGAGAAATATTGTTGTAAACATCTACCAATCAACTTGTAATCATCCTGTATCATAAACAAGTGCATCAACCATGCAACAACATGTACCAAACAACTTGTAATCAACCTGTACCATAAAAAAGTGCATCAACCATGCACCAAATTGTACCTCAACCTGTACCATCAACGAGCGCATCAACCATGCACCAAATATGTACCAATCATGCATCAAATACACATAAACTATGACTCATCAAGATGTACCAACATCATCAACTATACACCTCATGCATGTGCCAACTCATCAACTACTTTTCTCAACCATGTACCCAACATGTAACTCAACCATATACCAAATACATATACCAATATAAAAATCAAAATTTCTCTAGAAATACATCACACTATTCATAACCAAATACCATAAACCATTACATCAAACCATGTGCCACAACCTCACTATTATACAACCTCTATCTGTAACAAACCTCAACCAAAATCCCTCATCATTTTCATAATCCAAATCTGATTTGTAACTCTGTAATAGACCTGGTGTATATGATCACATACCTAAAAACCTTCCTCAACTTTAACAACAAGAGACTATCATTTTATCAAACTTTACTTTAGTCTCACATGACTAATTTTGGATTAGTCAACAACCATAACTTGCAATAATAATAAATATGTACCTGTAATGAATAAAGATCTAAAAATGGTACGCAATGTTCTTCAGTGTCTTTTATGCAATTCCTCGATATTTCACTACTTGGAACCTCTTAGAAAAGGAGTTATAGAAAAAATGACATACCTTGTTGAATTCTGGCTTTCTCTAGAGATCAAATGTGTAGAGAATTCCCTGCATAGAATATTTGTTGTATATATCTGAAAATCATACACAACATACTAAATATTGTACTCTAACTAATACATTTGTTCTCACTAAATTTGGATCTATTATGAAGAAGTTATGACGTTTTTACCTGAAACACATGTTTTAGACTAGATTCAGGACTAGCCACAAACCCTATTTTTCACGAAGTGTAACTCCAAAAATAAAATAACCCACAAGCTGAAATTTTTATCACAACTACTTGGATATGTTTCCTCAACGGCCTCCCAATTTCATGGTTTGAATCATTCTATAAAATATTTTATTGTGAAAATGGTGAGATGACCTGTAAATAACAAACCTTAGAAAGCATCATCAAAAGAATTTATCCTCCCTTGAATTTTGGCCTTCTTTACTTCAACTTCCCTATGAAATTTGGCTTAGATATCCTTTGGTTACCTCAGTCACTTGTAGATATTCAATATTCTCAAGTGTTATTAAATGAGAGAGCCTTGCCTCTTATTTATACTTTCATGTAGCTTCCTCAAAGGGTTATCTTTTAACCATCTTAACCCACTTTCCTTATTTTAGGGTTAACCCACTTCTAACCACTTGTCCTCTTAGTAATTTATCTATTAACTTTATTATTTAAATAATTTCTTTTGTATTCACTTTGACTTGTAGTACACTCATCACTTCACTTTATTATTTAAATAATTTCTTCTTTGCAACCACTTTGACTACTTTGACCTTTTCGGGCTTCTAGATGACTCATGAAGGTTCTCCAACTTCACATGGCTATAACTCTCTAACCGTGAGGAGTTATGTGACGTTCCACATACCATTGGAAATGGCATGACATATACTATCCATAGAGAATAGTATTACCTTCAAATACATCAAAAATCATACCATTATACATCAAACAAACTTGGTTCCATTACCCAAACCTTTGTGCTACCAGAATTCACTACCAGACTTTCTTCAAGGGTTGACATCAATGACAACCAACCCAAATAATCAATAATCTCCCCATTTTTCATTGATGGAAACACTCTGATGCAATATTGAAGTCATATCACTCATTCTCTCACTATGACCATCGCTCCCCCTGGAACCATGCCTCTGTGCTCTTTCTCCAAGCAATTACATTTGCATATGATAAACATCTCCCCCTTTGTCATCAATGGAAAAGGTATCTTTCCATCCGAGGCTACTCCCCCTAACTGAACTTTCCTTGGGGATACTCCCCCTGACTAAACTCTTCCTAAAAATCATCCCCCAACCTGAATTGTCCTCTTTATGGTGCTTCCTCATGTAAATCTAAGACATATAAGATAAGCATTCAAAATCATTCATTTTGGAGTAGAAATTACTCCGAGTCTATGGCGAAGATACTCAAAGGCTTCCTGTGGAAGCAATTTTGTAAATATGTCTGCCACTTGTTCTTTTGTGCCCACATATTCAACTATGATGTTCTTCTCTACAAATTGTTCCCGTAGAAATTGATACTTGATTGGAATGTGCTATGTCTTGGATTGCATCACCGGGTCTTTTGAGATACTGATGATGCTTGTATTATCATAATAGATTGGAATGGGCTCATCATACTCAACATGTATATATGTCAGAGTTTGTTTCATCCATAGAAACTGTGTACAACTTCCTGTTACTGCAATATACTCTTCTTCGGTTGTAGATAAAGATACTGATGATTGTTTCCTACTTAGCCAAGATAATAAACACTCACCCAAGCAAAATGTTGCTCCACTGGTGTTTCGTCGGTCATCAATGCAACCTGCCCAATCTGCATCTGTGTAGGAAATAAGTAATAGATCCTTTCCTTTTGGATACCATAATCCAAACTCTTATGTTCCTTTGAGATATCTGAAAATCCTCTTCACTACTAAGACATGTGATTCCTTTGGTGTTGCTTGAAATCATGCCACCTGTCCAACTGGCTGCATTACATCTAGTCTGGATGTTGTCACATATAGTAAGCTACCAATCATTGACCTTTATTTCCTCTGGTCTATAGACTTTGAATCATCATCTTTTCTCAACTTGCAACTGGTTTTCATAGGAGTGGTAACTGGTTTGCAATCTTCCATTCCTAACCTCTTTAACATTTCTCTGATATACTTAGTTTGAGAAATAAAAATTCCTTGGTTGCTTTGACATATCTGAAGACCCAAAAAGAAGGATAGTTCTCTGAGTAATGACATTTCAAATTCATTCTGCATATCCTTTGCAAATGTTTGTCTTAACCTGTCATCAATACTTCCAAAAAATAATATCATCAACATAAAATTCAATTAATAAAATACCATCTGGAGTTACCTTGATGTAGTGGTTGTTGTCTGATCTTCTTCATCTTCCCCTTCTACTTATTCTTCATCTTTTGCTTCTTCTTCGTAAAGTTGTCCCACTGACTCATTTTCTTCTTCTTTTAATTCACGTCCACCTGTTTCATCAATTGTTACATTGATGTTTTCCACAACTTTGTTCAACCTCATATTGTAACACTTGTATGCTTTCCTTGTACTTGAGTAACCAACAACTACTCCTTTGTCCACACGAGAGTCAAACTTTCTCATTCTTCCATCTTCTCTTTTGATGTAGCATTTGCTTCCAAATACTTTGAAGTGCTTCACATTTGTTGGTCTTCCTTTCCATAACTCGTAGGGAGTTTTTTCATTGTTGTTTCTGAGCATTACTCTATTTTGAATGTGAATTGTTGTATGCACTGCATGTGTCCAAAAAAAATATGTCAATTTGGAATCCATTAGCATTGTTTGAGCCATTTCTTGTGTAATTATCATTCATTATGATAGTGTTCTTTTGTCTCTGAACCACTCTCTGAACTAATCTATGAATCCATGCTCTTGTCCACTGTCATATATTTTTCCAAACCTGCTAAGTGTTATTACGAATCCATCTCTATCTATATTGTCCTACTGCACAACTGTCCATAATGTTGACCCATTTATCACTATAATATCATGAAGTCTTCACTACTACAATTGATTAATCTATGAAACTGTACTTCTGCTAAATGACTGTTCTGGATCTGTCTACTCAAACTATACAAGTTGCTCGAAGGATGGTTCTTTGGTCTATCACAACTATCGCATAGACTCCCCCTATCTAATATTCATATTACCTGGGATTCTCTAAGCCGGATGGATCAGAACAATTCTTGCTCTGATGTGTATTCATCATCATCTTCATTGGTAGATTCATCATCTCTCTGAGCTCTGACTTCTTTCTTTCTGTCTTTGGATTCGTCTTTCACTAGAATGCCTAAAAGTACAATCTCTTGAACTTGTTCCTCATTTACCTGTCCTTATGTTTTTTCATTTATTTTCCAAACCTTTTTGTATCCTATATCTTTCCTTTTCTCTGTAGAATTTTCTTCATCTCATTTTATTGTCAATCTTGCGATCTCTGGGACCTGTTCTTTTTTCTTCGTGTTTTCTTATCCATACTTTCTTATATCTGATATCAGTGTTCTCTTTCACGGAAGTATCGATCACGTTTCTACAATCACTAGCTATGTGTCCATAGTTATGACATTTATAACATTCAATGTCACGTGGGGCCACATAGGCATTTCTTGCTTGAAAATTTATTTTATAATCCCTACAATTTGCAACCTTATGTCCAAAATTAGTACAATAAAAACAATGACCACAAAAGAAATTTGCATACCTGGGAGTGAATAATCTTCTTTGTGGTGTAGTCCTTATGAATTTCTGCCTTGAATGATCATGATCATGATTGAAGCTTCTTTGTGGCTTGAACATGGATGGTCTTCTTGAAGATGTATCTTCAATAGTTTTCTTAGATTCTGGTTGACCATGATTCTTTCCTTTGAGTAATTCTGCATAACTCTTTCTATTTTCCTCAGTCTTTTTTTCTATCAACCTACAATGCTTCTCTTCATTCTCTATAACTGATGTTGATGTTTCTGTCTCTTCAACATTCTTATTGAGCTTGACAATTTTACTTCTCAATGTGACAACTTCGTCTTCAAGCTTCTCAACCTCTTCTTCTTTCTTCATTATCTGAGACTTCATGACTTCTTCTATTCTTTTCGCTTCTTCAAGATGAATTTTTAATGTGATTATTTCTTCTTCAAGTCCTTTCTCTTCTTGAACAAACTCTGCCTCAAGCTGGTTTAGGTTGTGATTTATTTCCTTAAGATTGTTTGTCAATATATTCTCTCTCATTTCTTCTTCTTCCTTATGTGCTTCTATGTTGGCTTCCAAATACTACTTTTGATATTTAATATTTTCTTCGATCTTTCTGGCTTCTTCTAGCTGAGTTCTTAAGTTCTCGGTGACTTGTTGGGCTTCTTCTAAACTATGAACACTTTCCCTTTGTTTCATCAATTCTTTCTTGAGTGACTTATTTTCTTCTCTTAGTTCATCTAAAGCACTAGTCAATTCTGCTTCATAATTTTCTTCCTTTTTAATTAGTTTTTTTGTCTCATTTACTTCATGGAATTCTATTTCAAGATGTCTGTGTTTTTCACAATTAAAGAAAAACAACATACCTATGGTGATTATGTACTCTTCATCTTCAAAATCTGTTTGACATGGTGAACATAATTCTTCTTGATCTGTATCTACATCTTCTTTGACATTTTCTGAATTTGTGATGGGTGAAGAATATATGTCATGTAACTTATCCCAAAGTTTTTTGGTTGATGAACATTTACCAACCTTTTCTCTTATTGGATTAGGCAATCCTTCCCAGATGAAATCCAATGCTATTTTTTTATTCTTCTTCAATTCATACTTGGTTGCAGTATTTTCCCTTTTTGAACTATCATATCATGTAACAACTGATAGCCAAATATAATATCCATGTGTGTAAAAATACTTTTGTCTTTCTACTTCACATCTCATACTTTAAACCATTCTGACCATTGAATATTAGTACTCCATTATCAGAATAATCCATGATCTCCTTCTAGTGGTTAAACTATTTCCTGAAGGAACCAACTCTAATACCAATTGTTGGATTACTGAGAGGGGGGTTGAATAAGTAATAGAGCAATTTAATAATTTTTCACCATAAAATGCAAGTGTTATATTAATGTAGCATTATCATCCAATAGTTGCAGAGTAAATAAACAATGAAAAAATAATTAATCATACACATACACAGTACATCAATGTTTTACGTGGAAACCCAAAACGGGAGAAAACCACATAATGTTTTTTATTATATGTATTTAAGAATTACATTCATTGGAAGCACTGACTTCCTTTGTTTTCCAGCTGTAACTGGAAAGAGGCTCCAACCCCCTAGTTTCCTAGGCTACAACCTGAGGGAAGCTCCAACTCCTCAATTCTCTGGCTACAACTAGAACGAGGCTACAACCCCCTATGTTCTTCGACTACAACCGGAAGGTGGCTACAACCACCTGTCCTTGCCCCGTCCGACCGCAATGAAATAAAAGTAGAATGATGGAACCAATTCCACACTATCACTTTGATATATACTGTTGTAAACATATACCAATCAACCTGTACCATAAACAAGTGCATCAACCATGCATCAACTTATACCAAACAACCTGTAATCAGCCTGTACCATAAATAACTACACCAACCATGAACCAACCTGTACCTCACCCCATACCATCAACGAGTGCATCAACCATGCATCAAATATGTACCAACCATGCATCAAATACACAAACTATGACTCATCAAGATGTACCAACATCATCAACTATACACCTCATGCATGTGCCAACTCATCAACTACTTGTCTCAACCATGTACCCAACATGTACCTCAACCATATGAAAAATACATATACCAATATAACCATCAAAAGTTTTCTATAAACACATCACACTATCCACAACCAAATACCATAAACCATTACATCAAACCATGTGCCACAACCTCACTGTTACACAACCTCTATCTGTAACATACCTCAACCAAAAGCCCTCATCATTTTCATCATCCAAATCTGATTTGTAACTCTATAATAGACCTGGTGTATATGATCACATACCTGAAAACCTTCCTTAACTTTAACAACAAGAGACTCTCATTTTATCAAACTTTACTTTAGTCTTACATGACTAACTTTGGATTAGTCAACAACCCTAACTTGAAATAATCATAACTATGTACCTGTAATCAATAAAGATCTGAAAATGGTACTCAATGTTCGTTAGTGTCTTTTATGCAATTCCTCCAGCTTCCACTACTTGGAACCTCTCCCAAAATGATTTATAGAAAAAATGGCATACCTTGTTGAATTATGGCTTACTCTAGAGATCGAACTTGTAGAGAATGTCCCACACAGAATATTTCTTGTATAGATATCAAAATCATACACAACATACTAGATAAAATACTCTAACCAATACATTTGGTTTTACTGAATTTGGATCTGTTATGAAGAATTTATGACCTTTTTACCCGAAACACCTATTTTAGACTAGTTTCAGGACTAGTCACAAACCTTATTTTCCACAGAGTGTAACTCCAAAAATACAACGACCCACAAGATAAAAAAAATTATCATAGCTATTTGGATATGTTTCCTCAAAGGCCTCCCAATTTCATGGTCTGAATCATTATAGAAAAAAATTTATTTGCAAAAATGGTGAGGTGACTTGTAAATAACATACCTTAGAAAACATCCTCAAAAGAATTTATCTTCACTTGAATTTCGGCCTTCTTTACTTCACCTTCCCTCTGAAATTTGGCTTAGATATCCTTTGGCTACCTCAGTCACTTGTAGATATTCAATACTCTCAAGTGTTATTAAATGAGAGAGCATTGCCTCTTATTTATACTTTCATGTAGCTTCCTCAAGGGGTTACCTTTTAACCATCTTAACCCACTTTCCTTATTTTAGGGT
>JASDQU010013474.1:50694-60766 GCA_032191745.1 Picea mariana | reverse complement strand
ATGAGCCCATTCCAATCTATTGTGATAATACAAGAGCCATCAGTATCTCAAACAACCTAGTGATGCAAACCAAGATGAAGCACATTCCAATCAAGTATCACTTTCTACGGAAACAGGTTGTAGAAGATAACATCAGAGTTGAGTATGTGGGCACAAAATAACAAGTGGAAGACATCTTTACAAAACCACTTCCACGGGAAGCCTTTGAGTATCTTCACCAGAGAATCGAAGTTATTTCTACTCCAAAATGAATGCTTTTGAATTCTTATCTTATATGTCTTAGATGTACATGAGGAAACACCATAAAGAGGACAATTCATTAGGGGGAGCAACCCTGGATGGAAAAATACCTTTTCCATTGATGAAAAAGAGGGAGAGATTTATCAGATGCAGAGGATAGAGGCATGGTTCCAGGGGGAGCGTGAGTGATATAACTTCAGTATTGCATGACATGTTTTTAGTATTGCATCAGAGTGTTGCCATCAATGCTAAAGGGGGAGATTGTTGATTAAGGTTGGTTGTTATTGATGTCAACCCTTAAGGAAGTTGGAGAACCCAAGTTTGGGTAATGGAGCCAAGTTTGTTTGATGGATAACGGTATGATTTTTTATATATATGCAGGTAATACTATTCTATATGGATAGTACATGTCATGCCATTTCAAGTGGTATTTGGAACGTCACATAACTCCTCATGATTAGAGAGTTATGGCCATGTGAATTTGGAGAACCCTCATGAACCATCTAGAAGCCCCAAAAGGTCAAAGTAGTCAAAGTGGTTTAAGAGATTTTTATAAGGTAAATAATAAAGTGAAGTGATGAGTGTACTATAATTCAAAGTGAATACAAAATAAATTATTTAAACAATAAAGTTAATGGAGAAATTACTAAATTGACAAGTGGTTAGAAGCGGGTTAGCCCTAAAATAAGGAAAGTGGTTTAAGATGGTTAAAAGGTAACCCCTTGAGGTAAAGTGAAGTGGTGAGTGTACTATAAGTCAAAGTGGATACAAAATAAATTATTTAAATAATAAATTTAATGGAAAAATTACTAATTGGACAAGTGGTTAGAAGTTCGTTAACCCTAAAATAAGCAAAGTGGGTTAAGATGGTTAAAAGGTAACCCCTTGAAGAAACTACATGAAAGTATAAATAAGAGGCAAGACTCTCTCATTTTATATCATACTTCAGCATATTGAATATCTACAGGTGAATGAGGTAACCAAATTATATATAAGATGAATTTCATAGAGAAGGTGAAGTAAAGAAGGCTGAAATTCAAGGGAGGATAAATTCTTTTGATGATGCTTTCTAAGGTATATTATTTACAGGTCATCTCACCATTTTAGAAATAATTTTTTTTTCTAGAAGGATCAAGGCTGTGAAATTGATAGGCCATTGAGAAAACATTTCCAAGTAGTTGTGGTACGAATTTCAACTTGTGGGTCGTTGTAGTTTTGGAGTTACACTCTGTGGAAAATAGGGTTTGTGGTTAGTCCTGAAACTAGTCTAAAACAGATGTTTCGGGTAACAACGTCATAAATTCTTCATAACAGATCCAAATTAAGTAAGACCAAATGTGTTGGTTAGAGTACAGTCTATAGTATTCCGTGTAAAATTTTTATATCCATACAAAGCATATTTCGTGTGGGGCACGCTCTACAAGTTATCTCTCTAGAATAAGACATAATTCAACAAGGTATGCCATTTTTGCTATAACTCATTTTTTGAGAGGTTCCAAGTAGTGACACCTGGAGAAATTGCATAAAACACACTGAAGAAAACTATGTACTATTTTTATATCTTTATTCATTACAGGCACATAGTTATGATTATTTCAAGTTAGAGTTGTTGACTAATCTAAAACTAGTCATGTGAGACTAAAGAAAAGTTTGATGAAAATGCTAGTCTCTTGTTGTTAAAGTTAAGGAAGGTTTGCAGGTATGTGATCATATACACCAGGTCTATTACAAAGTTACAAATGATATTTGGATGATGAAATTGATGAGGGAT
This sequence comes from Picea mariana, assembly GCA_032191745.1. NCBI lineage: Eukaryota > Viridiplantae > Streptophyta > Pinopsida > Pinales > Pinaceae > Picea > Picea mariana. Next base: position 58,755 of record JASDQU010013474.1, on the reverse strand, counting down.
TTTGGTTGAGGTGCATGTTGGGTACATGCTTGAGACAAGTAGTTGATGAGTTGGCACATACATGAGGTGTATAGTTGATGATGTTGATACATCTTGATGAGTCATAGTTGATGAGTAGTTGATACATGATTGGTACATACTTGGTACATGGTTGGATGCACTTGTTTATGGTACAGGTTNAGATTATTGGTATAGATTGTTTGGTGTAGGTTGATTGGTACAGGTTTACAACAGTATATCTCATAGTGATAGTGTGACAATGGTTACATCATTCTACTTCTATGTCAGGGTGGTTGGACGGGGCAAGGACAGGTGGATGTAGCCGGAGAACTTAGGGGGTTGTAGCCTCCTTCTGGTTGTAACCAAAGAATTGGGGATTTTGAGCTTCCCTCAGGTTGTAGCATGAGAAACTAGGGGTTAGAGCCTCCTTCCAGTTGCAGCTGGAAAATAAAGGAATTTGGTGCTTCCATTGAATGTAATTCTTCAAGACATATAAGAAAAAACATTCTGTGGTTTTCTCCCGCTTTGGGTTTCCACGTAAAACACGGGTGTACTGTGTATGAGTATGATTGTTCATTTGTTAATTGCTTATTTACTCTGCAGTTATTGGATGATAATGCTACATTGATATAACACTTGGATTATATGGTTAAAAAGGTTTAAATTGCTCTATTAATGATTCACCCCCCCTCTCAGTAATCCAACAACATGTACTATCCATCTAGAATAGTCTTACCTTCAAATATATTAAAACTCATATCATTATACATCAAACAAACTTGGGTCCATTACCCAAACCTTTGTGCTACAAGAATTCGCTACCAAACTTTCTTCAAGGGTTGACATCAATGAAAACCAACCCAAATAATCAACAATTAGTTGTCCATGTTCACCTACAAATTTCACAATTGGTTGTAGTGCCTATGGTTTTTTGTTTCCTTTTTATCGGGAAATCCTTAGATGTAAAAATAACTCTTAAATACACTTAAACATATGACCATATTTGGTAAATGAATATCTCTTGACTATTTTCAAAAACACATGTGAATATGCTCACTTGTCCATAAACTTCATTAATGTTGATGAATAAATTGAACAATAATGAGATGATACAACATAAAATAAAAGAACTCAAATTACAGATGTAATTGACATACATCACTGCATCTTGAAAGTCCCTTGAGATAGCATGATTGTTCTCCATCATCTCAAAATACCAAATTACATTACAATATGGACTTATAAAAAACCAATTTATTGAACTCTCTTTAATTCCACTGCTCAAAAGCAGAAAACGATTTTACCTCTAAATTCCTTGTGAAATTCTGAGAAATTTGAGTATAAAGTCGGACAAATTATGAACAGGTGTCGAAAAGCCATTTTTACACGTATAACGAGATTATGTGTCTTATACATGAAAAACTAAAATATGACTTTTACAAAAGGCCTATGATCACAAAACATGCTTCATAGTCATAATCCTTGTAGAAAAACGAATCAAATGAGTATAAACTTGCCTAGGTGTGGAAAATATATCTTATGGCACACTTTTCCATGCAACACATAAACTTAGCACGTAAAATAATGTAGTGTGTACCATACCTTGGGATTCATGCATGTTTTAGGATGCATGCACCTTGGAATGTGTTTATCGGGATGTGTGTACAAGTCTTGGCATCTGTGCCCAATATACAGGGCGCGACCTCTAAACCTCCACATGAAAACAAGGGTAACTTAATTATATTTTTAGTGGAATGTCCATTAAATGTGGTATGCATGGCCCAACAATTGAGTTGTTGGTTTTTTGGATGGGAGGTCGGGGGATCAAACCCCACCGACATCTATTTATTCTGTGGCTTTGGTTATATTTGTTGGTGGATTTGTTATATGGTTTTAAACCATATATTAATATATTGTTAGAATATGTTTTAAAACCCTTGTGGACTTATGTGTATTGGTCATATTACATCGTATATAACTAAGGGCTAGGGTCGAGGGCTTAGGCCCTCACCTTTTTCCACCCAAACAAACCTTAATGTAAATTCAAATATAATATGTGACATATAGTGGTTAAGAACTATTGCATGGTGCGTTGGTTGTGGAAGGTTTGTTAAGGCTTGGAAGGATATGGAGGTCACAGGTTTGACCCCTGTCAACTCCATAATTTTTACACAACACTAACCAATATTGGCCAATGGGAGGCTGCTGCGTGGCAACCTCTCATTGGATCTATAATGCCACTTGTCAATGAATGATTGAACCACTTGTGCCCAGTTGTCATCCTGCAATTTGTACACTTGGAGGTACAAATCTGTCCAGTCAGTTGTTGATAACCATGTGCCATGTATCACCCTTACAGTGGTGACATGTGTCACCTATTTTTTTCCCTTTGACCTTTGACTTGGTTGACCCAAACTTTGACCGCTTATAACTTTTTCATACGAACTCCATTTGACTTGTCATTTACGCCATTGGAAATATAACGACAAGCTCTACACATTGATGTCATTTTTGAAAGGATTTGAGATGAAAAAATTTTGAGCTTTAATGAATCCCTTGGGACCTCTGAGAGCATTTCATATCCTCCTGGATCACTTTTGGTAGAGCTTCTTTGGAATTATTGTTTGTAGAGGTCATTATAGAAATTACATGATGTAGATATCATGTAATTAATTGGTATTTATTGTAATTTTTAAACATGTGAAGAAAAACAATGCATATAGATTCTTAAGAAAGACATAAATTAATCAATGGCTTATACACATAATACATAAAGATTTACACTGGAAACCCTTAACTGGGAGAAAACCAACCTTCCTTGGTGTTGCACCTCTCAACTCTTCATTGCATTAATTTCACCATTCACAATACAATATATACAATATTTTAGGTATTCCTCAGTTACCAAAACCCTAATCCCTTAGTTCGAGATTAATTTAGAAATTTGCTAAAAATAATGAAAAACACTAAAATAGAAAAAATCGCATAAAAAAAATTCAGGGCGTTTCCCCAAACGCTTCGCATAGCCAAGGGGGGCCAATCTTGGGCCTCCCTAGGGTAGTGCCTGACACACACATGCACCACTACTAGGGAGGGATCGTTAGAGGCAATCGTCAAATCTAACGCACCCCCACACACACATGCAAATAATATAACACCTACCCAACATTTATGTGTTCTCTCATTAACACCACAATCGTAAACTCTAGTACTCAATGTTGATCCATATTGTTTTAACTCTTCACTTTGTAATTTCACATCCTTTACCCATGTACCATGATTTTCTTTGGTTCCCATACTTTTTTTCCAAGAAAAAATTCATGATAAACCTAACATATGCCTCCTCATATTCATGGATGGAATGCCAAGTAAATTTGTTGACATAGACTACTGTGCCTTGCCTAGTGGAATTCAAACCAATCATCATTCTAACATAGAACTAACCCAATGCCCAACAAAATTGGAAACAATGGGTTGAGATAACCCCTTAGTTTAAATGGTTCCCATACTTAGGGGACAACATGTTTGGCTTCTCAATTTGACTAAAACCATAACATTGTTTCATAGTCACAACAAAAAGTTTACCCCTGATCTAATAGATTGGAATTTGTTTCCTTATTGGAACTAACTTCCTTATTTATCTTTCCTTGAGAATATATTTCACTTATGTTTTTCATCTTGTGCATTGTAGTCAAACAAAGCTTCTCACATAACACATGAAGCCAACAAGTGAAAAGTGTCATTTGCATGCACAAGGGGCTATGGATAAATTCATAGCCTTGAAGGTAGAATGTAGTGAAGGTGGCAAGGTGTGCTGCAAGAGAAAATAAAGGATCCCATGAGATGAGGTGTGACTCATGGACTGGGTGAGTCATCTCTATGTCCAAGCATAGAAATGATCAAAAAAGGAATTGTTAGCTATGACTTAGCTAGCTGTATCTAAAAGTGTTTGGAGCAAGGAAGTCGCATCTATTATCAGAGTTCATAGTGAAAGAAGGGTACATGCGCAAATGGAGGAATGTGACTTTCCAATTGAATCAGAGTGGTCTTGAGTGTCCAAGTAGTGCTTCACATTGAATCACTCAATCAAGTGAAGGGAGGTATTTAAAATTGAGAAAAACTATAGATAAAAAAATATATTGGAAAATATGACATAAAAGAAACATTTCAATATGTTGAAATTACAATTAATGAAGTTGATTTTAAGATTGGTAGTAAAGAAATGGAGATTTGTTAATTAGATTGTAGTGTTGATACTCAACTATAATGGTGCATGTTACAAACCTATGAGTATTGAAACGTTCAACCAAAATAAAGTTGGGACATGATTCTCTGCTTAAAGGAAGAAGTTGTGAGGTGGCAATTGCCAATAAGACATATTGGCTAGAAAGATTTAGAATAGGGAACAATGGTGCACAGATGAGCATAATGGCAAAGCAACAAGGATCTACAATAATTCAAGGATAGCCATCTACAAAAATAAATAAATAAAGCTGAAATAAATATGCATGGGAGTTCATAATGGAACCGATGTCTGGTGCATATAATAAAGCTAGATTGCATGTGCATGAAGTAGACATGGGGAGATTAAATGCAGGATGCATATTGATGTTCATTTGTGCATGTGGACATGCCTGAACATGCTTGTGGCATGCTTGTATATTGAGATCAGTCTGTTGATATATACGAAATAATGCAAATATGATAATTGGGTATGATTAAGATGGATTGTGTATCCATGAAAAATATTATAGCATGGTTGAAGGCGTTGATGATGTTGCTGCATATGGAATCCATCCATATAAAGACAAAGGAGGATGGTAAGAATGATGACTAAGAGAATTGGTGAAGGGTGTTGGTGAGCTTCTACAAAATATCAGTTATCATGTAGCATCAATTAATGTAATAACAACCATGCAAGTATGCATTTGGTGTCTTATGGTGCATAATTGTTGAAAGTGAATCGAGGTAAGAATTCCCTCAGTCAAAATTCAATATTTGAATTGGTGTGTAAAGGTAGAGGTACTTGAATATACAAATTTTATTGATAATTGAATACATTTATGCAAACTTCAATTGTGTATTATGTTATATTGGTTATGATATCGTAACCAGGTCAATTCAGGAGACATACACTTGTTGTAGTAATCAATGCCGATAGAGATGGCCGTGTGTGAGGCCATTTTGAGGATGGAAATGGAAAGGCTATAGCTCCATGTAAGTGCGTAATGGTATTCCCCTGTATAACCGATGTTTGGACTACAACCTCTTTGTCGACACAAGAGAGCACTAAGAGAATTATATTTCCAGTGTTGTGTATGGGTTGAAGAGAAAGGTATCCAAATGATCATATAGGTAAATGGGGAAGAGTTTTGGATGATGAATTGAGGTGTTTGCGAGACCCTCCAACTCACCATGGTGGAATACATGACACAGATATGTGGTATTCCAAAGTCAATGCAATGATGCATTGTGTGGATATGGCCATGGGTATCGACACATTGATTTTATTTATTAATAAAGTTTGATTGCATTATGAAAAGATTGGTGTGTTGATAATGCATGTATAGTGAATAATAGTTACATTCCAAATAATATGATTAATATTTGAGTTCCATTTTAATATGAATAATCACTGGAAATGATTGAATTGTTGGTAAGATACAATTCTGAGATCACTTCATGAGCTGTTATAAATGTGCATGATTTCTGCACAAAAAATGGTCTCAGATATGGTAATGGTGTAAGCCCATGAAGAAGGTTGATGCTTGCTACTACAAGAGCCAAACAATTCTGAGCAAAAAACTTATGCTTGAGAAATTTGTGTTTCCTGTATAAAATTGATTTGAAAATTAATGATCAAAAATTGTGATGCTAATATCTCATGATGACTGTATGTGTGTGATACATATGAGATAATGACTATTGAAGCTGGGAAGCTTGGGAAGAAATCTACTGTTAGGACATTGGAACCCTATGATTGCCACAGGTTACATATTTCCAGTGGGGTTTTGGCGGTAAGTTGACTCTCTCCTTGCATGTGAAAGCCTTGGAAAGATGGTTTTCCCGAGGGACTGTACAACAACAAAGGAGATGTTTTATCCTAGAGGATGAGTATAGCAAGGAAGAGGTAACTTAATAATGCATATGGCATGGTGGTTGGAATCATGTAGGTGTGTCAAAAAATAACAACGATATGAATTATTTCTCGTGGCAACTTTATGAAACACAAGATAGCCATACAAATGAGTATTGGTTTATGATTGCAAACTTATTTTGAATAAATGTTTATATTTTTTAGTGGAAAACCCCCGTGAATAAGATAATTGTTGTGTAATAATGAATATAATAGGTATATTCTCTTAATGGATTTTATAGGAACAACTGAAGAATTAAGACATGAACCAGGAAAGAAGAGAATTAAAGCTGAAGCAACAATAGGGGGCAATTTCTGGAGCGTTTTTAGAGCTAAAGGTTGAAGAAGCAAGTTGTCAGGATTGTGGAAGAACCAGGTTGTTAGGCCTAAAGAGTGAACTATTGTGTGAGTTGCATTGTAACAACAAGATATTTCTATTGTTTTTCTTGGTAGTTTTCCTAGCAACAAATTCCCTTGAGTTCCTAGTAGTGAGATTGTTGGTTACCTATGCCAGAGAGACCTTGATAAATGAATGGTTTAACCTGATGGACTGAGAGTAGTGAAGGGGGCACATTCCTTTGGTTGGGTAGGTCGAGAGGAAGAGAATTGGTAGAAATTACGATAGTTATAGGAGAGTGCCCATGGGTTATGTATATGTTTTGGGCCAGAATTCCTATGTATTTTGTTTTGGGATAGAAGGCTTGTGTGATATTAGGTCGGAGAACCTATATTTTGTTTATGGTCAGAGAACCAGAATTGTAAAATGAATGTACACCTGGTGGTGTTTTGCACTGAGGACAGTGACAAATTAAGGAGAGGGGGATGCAACATCCCCAATCTTAAACCCCACAAATTATAATATAATTGTATAAATGTGAATTAGGATGGTGAGCCGATATGTTGGGGCGAAAATTCCATATTTATTAATATGGTTCGAGGGGAAAATATGTAAATGGTACATTGAAATAATTAATAAAAATTAATAATCGTTGGTTGTGATATGAGAGCGATGATAACAATGGGGTGCTATGATTCCACAAGAGAGGGGGATAAAGAGGGGAATTATTCATGGGTATTAATTCAAATCCACATTCCTGAAATCAATATCATTATGTATAAACCTTTTATTTATTTTTTAGTGTTCCCAAAGCCAATCATTAAACTCATGTAAGAGGGTGGATGTGAGCAGTCACATCCCATAGTTATTGGGAGCATGGGGATGAAGTACAATCATATTTGGGAAGAGTGAGAATCAAGCAAGCAAGAGAAAAAAAAGGAAATTCGTATGCATAAGGGGGACTATTTTTACATGCAGATTTTGGGCAACAAGAGAGGAACTAAGTGTTGGGAAGAGAATTATCCATCTTGTGCTTGAAGACAACCATTATTGGGCTCTATTTATGTTGGAAATGTGGTTTGTGTGCCTGTAAAGTAAGAATATAGTGCATTTGTTATTGAGGAAATGACTCAAGAGTCTTGTGAAGGATGTTGTGAGCACTCTTGAAGCAACTAAGAGTTCCTGGAAGTCCCCAGCTATGAGATTCCTGGCCAAATGAGTGCACTAGAAGCCATGATAAATGAATGGTACAACCTAATAGACTAAGAGTAGTGAAAGGGGTACATTCCTTGGGTTGTGCAAGTTGTGGGGAAGATATATGGTGGATTGGGAACTACTATTGGAGAAGATATATGGTGGATTGTTGAGTGTGGAGAGTGGACAACTAGGAGGCCTAGATCTCCTTGTGGACTCATAACTTCAACTCAGGGGTGGCTTTTTGTTGAGAGAAAATGAATAGAAAGCCTATGGCTAGAAGGAACATCCTTCGTATGCAACCAACTGGTTATTTATAAAAATATAAGTTTTCTATTGTTTTTATTATGATTATTCCGCTGTGTAAATGTTTTATAGGAATGCCATGTGTTTT